>JAWPHD010010580.1:0-92389 GCA_037043455.1 Cyrtodaria siliqua
CAAAATACAAGTTTGTAGCGACTACTACTTGAAAACTATAAGTGATATTGATATTGGACTTTTTGTAAAATGATCAGCATGACATGATGTTGGTCCTTGTCAAAAATTGTTTTGATTCAACGTTAAACATGGCTGCCAGCAGCCATCTTTGTTTACATAGAGTTATATAGTAAAAACTTGTAGCGACTAATCCTTTGAAACTACTTGGCAGATTTTCATGAAAGGCAGATTTCATGAAACTTTACAGGAATGTTGCTCTTAATGTTTAATTGATCCTAGCAAAATTTCAGATCGGCCAGAAATTCAAGTTGGCCGCCACAGCTAAAATTAGATTTTTAAATAGAAGTTTGTAGTGACTACGTCTTGAAAACTATGTGATATTGATATGGACTTTTGTAAAATGATCAGCATGACATGATGGTTATCAGAGGCAAACATTATTTTGATTCGACGTTAAACATGGCTGTCAGCGGCCATCTTTGTTTACATAGAGTTATATAATGAAAACTTGTAGCGACTATTCCTGTGAAACTACTTGACGGATTTTCATGAAACTTCACATGAATGTTGCTCTTGATGTCTAATTGATCCTAGCAAAATTTCAGGTCGGCCGGAAATTCAAGATGGCCGCCACGGCTAAAAATAATTTTTCAATACAAGTCTGTAGCGACTACTTCCTGAAATCAAAATCAATCAGTAGAGCTTCAAGGTCATTGACTCTTGTTTTACTTTTAATTTTTTTCCTTTTTTTTTTTTTTTTTACATATTTCTGTGTTGTTTTAGTCATTCTTACACATATATGTTGCCCCTCCACCCCCACCCTGCCTCTCAACCACCCCCTCCCCCACCCCACCCCACACATGAAACTATTTTTTTTTTTCCACATATTTCTGTGTTGTTTTAGTCAATTCTAACACATATGGTGCCCGCTCCACCCCCTCTCCCCTGCCTCTCAACACCCCCACTCCACATGAAACTATATATATATTTTTTTTTACATATTTCTGTGTTGTTTTAGTCAATTCTTACACATATATGTTGCCCGCTCCACCCACCCCCCTCCACATGAAACGTTTTTTTTTTTTTTACATATTTCTGTGTTGTTTTAGTCAATTCTTACACATATATGTCAACCCCCCCCCCCCCCCCCCCCCCCCCCCACACACACACCCCTCAACCCACTTCCGCCTGTCACCCCCGCTCCCCACCCCCACTTGAAACTCTATTTTTTTTTTTTACATATTTCTGTGTTGCTTTTGTCAATTCTTACACATGTTGCCCCCTCACCTCCCCCCCCCCCCCGACACTTCCCCTCCCCTGCCACTCCCAACCCCCCGCCCCATTTATTACATATTTCTGTGTTGTTTTAGTCAATTCTTAAACAGAGCTTCTTACACATATGTTGCTCCCTCCTCCCCCACCCCCTGCTTTTCTCACCCACCCCCCACACACCCACACAACCACACCCCACACCCCACACCCCTACACTTGAAACTTTTTTTTTTTTTTTTACATATTTCTGTGTTGTTTTGGTCAATTCTTACATAGCTTCTTACACATATATGTTGCCCTCCCCACCCCCCGCCTCTCCCCTATCCCCACTCAAAACTCGATTTTTTTTTAAAATTATTTTTTTTACATACTTTTGTGTTGTTTTGGTGAATTCTTACATTATTAGCTTCTTACACATATATGTTGCTCTCACCAGCCCATTCCCCTCCAACACCCACCCCCGTCTCTCCCCACCCCACCCCGCACCCCACTCAAAACTCAATTTTTATTTTTTATTATTCATTTTAGCTCTACTGATCAGAGATCAGCAGAGCTTATGCCGTGGTGCGGCGTCCGTCGTCCGTCCGTCTGTCCGTCCGTCCGTCTGTCTGTCCGTCGTTAACTTTTATTTGTAGCGACTACTCCTCTGAAACTACTGGATGGATATTCATAAAACTTAACAGAACTGTTGCCCATGAAGTCTAGTTGATCCTAGCAAAAATTCATGTTGATGTGAAATCCAAGATGGCCGCCAAAGCTATAAATAGATTTTTAGCTCTACTGATCAGAGATCAGCAGAGCTTATGCCGTGGTGCGGAGTCCGTCGTCCGTCCGTCCGTCTGTCCGTCTGTCCGTCTGTCCGTCTGTCTGTCCGTAAACTTTTATTTGTAGCGACTTCACAGCTGAAACTACTGGATGGATATTCATGAAACTTTACAGAAATGTTGCCCATAAAGTCTAGTTGATCCTAGCAAAAATTCATGTTGATGTGAAATCCAAGATGGCCGCCAAAGCTAAAAATAGAGTTTTAAAATACAAGTTTGTAGCGACTTCTTCTTGAAAACTATAAGTGATATTGATATGGGACTTTTTCTAAAATGATCAGCATGACATGATGTTGATCCTAGTCAAAAATCGTTTTGATTCAACGTTAAACATGGCTGCCAGCGGCCATCTTTGTTTACATAGAGTTATATAGTAAAAACTTGTAGCGACTTCACAGCTGAAACTACTGGATGGATATTCATGAAACTTTACAGAAATGTTGCCCATAAAGTCTAGTTGATCCTAGCAAAAATTCATGTTGATGTGAAATCCAAGATGGCCGCCAAAGCTAAAAATAGAGTTTTAAAATACAAGTTTGTAGCGACTTCTTCTTGAAAACTATCAGTGATATTGATATGGGACTTTTTCTAAAATGATCAGCATGACATGATGTTGATCCTAGTCAAAAATCGTTTTGATTCAACGTTAAACATGGCTGCCAGCGGCCATCTTTGTTTACATAGAGTTATATAGTAAAAACTTGTAGCGACTTCACAGCTGAAACTACTGGATGGATATTCATGAAACTTTACAGAAATGTTGCCCATAAAGTCTAGTTGATCCTAGCAAAAATTCATGTTGATGTGAAATCCAAGATGGCCGCCAAAGCTAAAAATAGAGTTTTAAAATACAAGTTTGTAGCGACTTCTTCTTGAAAACTATAAGTGATATTGATATGGGACTTTTTCTAAAATGATCAGCATGACATGATGTTGATCCTAGTCAAAAATCGTTTTGATTCAACGTTAAACATGGCTGCCAGCGGCCATCTTTGTTTACATAGAGTTATATAGTAAAAACTTGTAGCGACTACTTCTCTGAAACTACTTGGCGGATTGTCATGAAACTTTACAGGAATGTTGCTCTTGATGTCTGATTGATCCTAGAAAATTTTCAGGTCGGCCGGAAATTCAAGATGGCCGTCACAGCTAAAAATAGATTTTTAAAAAATAAGTTTGTAGCGACTACTTCTTGAAAACTATAAGTGATATTGATATGGGACTTTTTCTAAAATGATCAGCATTACATGATGTTGATCCTAGTCAAAAATCGTTTTGATTCAACGTTAAACATGGCTGCCAGCGGCCATCTTTGTTTACATAGAGTTATATAGTAAAAACTTTTAGCGACTACTCCTCTGAAACTTATTGGCGGATTGTCATGAAACTTTACAGGAATGTTGCTCTTGATGTCTAATTGATCCTATCAAAATTTCAGGTCGGCCGGAAATTCAAGATGGCCGTCACAGCTAAAAATAGATTTTTAAAAAATAAGTTTGTAGCGACTACTTCTTGAAAACTATAAGTGATATTGATATGGGACTTTTTCTAAAATGATCAGCATGACATGATGTAGATCCTTGTGGAAAATTATTTTGATTCGACGTTAAACATGGCTGCCAGTGGCCATCTTTGGTTACATAGAGTTATATAGTAAAAACTTGTAGCGACTACTCCTCTGAAACTACTTGACGGATGTTCATGAAACTTCACAGGAATGTTGCTCTTGATGTCTAGTTGATCCTAGAAAAATTTCAGGTCGGCCGGAAATTCAAGATGGCCACCACAGCTAAAAATAGATTTAAAATAAATAAGTTTGTAGCGACTACTTCTTCAAAACAATAAGAGATATTGATATGGGACTTTTTCTAAAATGATCAGTATGACATGATGTTGGTCCTTGTCGAAAATCGTTTTGATTTGACCTTAAACATGGCTGCTTTGTTTACATAGAGTTATATAATGAAAACTTGTAGCGACTACTTCTTTGAAACTACCTGACGGATTTTCATGAAACTTCACAGGAATGTTGCTCTTAATGTCTTATTGATCTTAGCAAAATTTCAGGTCGGCCGGAAATTCAAGATGGCCGCAACGGTTAAAAATAGATTTTCAAAAAACAAGTCTGTAGCGACTACTTCCTGAAATCAAAATCAATCAGTAGAGGTTCAAGGTCATTGACCTCTTGTTTAAATTCAAGTTTGTAGCGACTTCTTCTTGAAAACTATAAGTGATATTGATATGGGACTTTTTCTAAAATGATCAGCATGACATGATGTTGGTCCTTGTCGAAAATCGTTTTGATTTGACGTTAAACATGGCTGCCAGCGGCCATCTTTGTTTACATAGAGTTATATAATGAAAACTTGTAGCGACTACTCCTCTGAAACTGCTTGACGGATTTTCATGAAACTTCACAGGAATGTTGCTGTTGATGCCTAAATGATCCTAGCAAAATTTCAGGTCGGCCGGAAATTCAAGATGGCCGCCACGGCTAAAAATACATTTTCAAAAAACAAGTTTGTAGCGACTACTTCTTGAAAACTATAAGTGATATTGATATGGGACTTTTTCTAAAATGATCAGCATGACATGATGTTGGTCCTTATCAAAAATCGTTTTGATTCGACGTTAAACGTGGCTGCCAGCGGCCATCTTTGTTTACATAGAGTTATATAGTAAAAACTTGTAGCGACTACTCCTCTGAAACTACTTGGCGGATTTTCATGAAACTTTACAGGAATGTTGCTCTTAATGTCTTATTGATCCTAGCAAAATTTCAGGTCGGCCGGAAATTCAAGATGATCACCATGGCTAAAAATAGATTTTCAAAATACAAGTTTGTAGCGACTACTTCTTGAAAACTATAAGTGATATTGATATTGGACTTTTTGTAAAATGATCAGCATGACATGATGTTGGTCCTTGTCAAAAATTGTTTTGATTCAACGTTAAACATGGCTGCCAGCAGCCATCTTTGTTTACATAGAGTTATATAGTAAAAACTTGTAGCGACTAATCCTTTGAAACTACTTGGCAGATTTTCATGAAACTTTACAGGAATGTTGCTCTTAATGTTTAATTGATCCTAGCAAAATTTCAGATCGGCCAGAAATTCAAGTTGGCCGCCACAGCTAAAATTAGATTTTTTAAAATAAAAGTTTGTAGTGACTACGTCTTGAAAACTATGTGATATTGATATGGGACTTTTTGTAAAATGATCAGCATGACATGATGGTTATCAGAGGCAAACATTATTTTGATTCGACGTTAAACATGGCTGTCAGCGGCCATCTTTGTTTACATAGAGTTATATAATGAAAACTTGTAGCGACTATTCCTGTGAAACTACTTGACGGATTTTCATGAAACTTCACATGAATGTTGCTCTTGATGTCTAATTGATCCAAGCAAAATTTCAGGTCGGCCGGAAATTCAAGATGGCCGCCACGGCTAAAAATAATTTTTCAAAATACAAGTCTGTAGCGACTACTTCCTGAAATCAAAATCAATCAGTAGAGCTTCAAGGTCATTGACCTCTTGTTTTACTTTTAATTTTTTTCCTTTTTTTTTTTTTTTTTAACATATTTCTGTGTTGTTTTAGTCAATTCTTAAACAGAGCTTCTTACACATATGTTGCTCCCTCCTCCCCCACCCCCTGCTTTTCTCACCCACCCCCCACACACCCACACAACCACACCCCACACCCCACACCCCTACACTTGAAACTTTTTTTTTTTTTTTTTACATATTTCTGTGTTGTTTTGGTCAATTCTTACATAGCTTCTTACACATATATGTTGCCCTCCCCACCCCCCGCCTCTCCCCTATCCCCACTCAAAACTCGATTTTTTTTTAAAATTATTTTTTTTACATACTTTTGTGTTGTTTTGGTGAATTCTTACATTATTAGCTTCTTACACATATATGTTGCTCTCACCAGCCCATTCCCCTCCAACACCCACCCCCGTCTCTCCCCCACCCCACCCCGCACCCCACTCAAAACTCAATTTTTATTTTTTATTATTCATTTTTAGCTCTACTGATCAGAGAATCAGCAGAGCTTATGCCGTGGTGCGGCGTCCGTCGTCCGTCCGTCTGTCCGTCCGTCCGTCTGTCTGTCCGTCCGTTAACTTTTATTTGTAGCGACTACTCCTCTGAAACTACTGGATGGATATTCATAAAACTTAACAGAACTGTTGCCCATGAAGTCTAGTTGATCCTAGCAAAAATTCATGTTGATGTGAAATCCAAGATGGCCGCCAAAGCTATAAATAGATTTTTTTAAATTCAAGTTTGTAGCGACTTCTTCTTGAAAACTATAAGTGATATTGATATGGGACTTTTTCTAAAATGATCAGCATGACATGATGTTGGTCCTTGTCGAAAATCGTTTTGATTTGACGTTAAACATGGCTGCCAGCGGCCATCTTTGTTTACATAGAGTTATATAATGAAAACTTGTAGCGACTACTCCTCTGAAACTGCTTGACGGATTTTCATGAAACTAATTTTGGCCATTAGCTTCCTTATAGCATTATCGTAAGGGCTGCTCAAGTAATTTTGGTTCCTGTAACCCCTGGGCTCCCATGGAACCCAAATTCTGATAGCCCTTAAAATATGTCTGTTTCACATCAAATTTTGCATGTAAGCTGTGTTTACAGGTCTATATCTCTTACATTTTTTGTCCTAGCACAACTAAATTTTGGAATTGGTTTCCTTATAGTATGTTTGTAAACGGTTGGATAAGTAATTTTGTCTTCTGCAAATTCTGGGCTCCCATGGAACCCAAATTGTGATGGCCCATAAAATGTGCAATAAAGGCAGATCTAGGGTTTGCATGTAAGCATGTATATATCTATAATTTTGGTTTGGGATTTGTTATAGCATTATGCATCTTATTACTTCGCCCATATTGGGGCATGGGCTCCCTCCTCTCACCCACCACCCCTACCCCCCGCCCCACTCCCCTTCACACCTTTTTTTATTTTATTTATTTTTTTACATATTTCTGTGTTGTTTTAGTCAGTTCTTACACATATATGTTGTAACCCTCCCCGCCCCCACCTCGACACCCCCCGCCTCTCACCCCATCACCCACCCCGCCCCAGACTTGAAACTTTTTTTTTTTTTTTTTTTACATATTTCTGTGTTGCTTTTGTCAATTCTTACACATATATGTTGCAACCCTCCCCCCACACCTCCCCGCCTCTCACCCCTTCACCCTCTGCCACCCCCCCACCCAGACTTGAATTTTTTTCTTTTTTTTTTTACATATTTCTGTGTTGCTTTTGTCAATTCTCACACATATATGTCCCCCCCCCCCCCCCCCCCCCCCCTTACATATTTCTTTGTTGTTTTAGTCAATTTTTACACATGTTTGCCCTCCCCACCCCACGCCTCTACCCCATCCCCACTCAAACTCGATTTTTTTTTTTTCCATAATATTTTTGTGTTGTTTTGGTGAATAATTACATAGCTTCTTACACATATATGTTGCCCTCACCACCTCCACTCCCCCCACCCCCACCATCCACCCCCGCCTCTCTCCCACCCCCACCCCGCACCCCACTCAAAACTCGATTTTTTTATTTTTTTTTACATATTTCTGTGTAGTTTTGGTCAATTCTTACACATAGTTATGTTGTGCTCCCAACCCCACCCCACATTGTTGTAGCCTTGTTTTCTGATGGTATATACTAGCTATAAATTTATTATTCTCCGAAAAATCGAATAGTCGAGCTGCGCTGTTCTCCGACAGCTCTTGTTTGTTATGTTCCTAATAACAGAATTTGTTCAAACTTCCTAGGCACTTATTTGAACATATATTTAGACAATATATTCAATTAAATTTATAGGTCACCATGCATATTGAGATTTAATATTGGTTTTTGGAACCGTACCATTATCTTAAATTTTTTAATTTTGTTGAAATTTTTACAAAATACTATATTTTTCCTATTTTATGTATCTAATTATAGGCCTTTATTTAAATAAAGACAAAAAAATAAAAAATAAAAAATAAAAAAAAATTAAAAAAAAAAATTAAAAAAAAGATAAAAAAAGACAAAAAAAGACAAAAAATAAAACTAGACATCAAAAGCAACATTCCATTAAATTTTTAGGAAAATCCATTTAATAGTTTTAGAAGCGAAGTCGCCCAAATAAGCTGCGCATGGAAAACTACAGCAAATGCCTCTAAGTATGTTTTAATACAACCTATATTGAAATACATAAAAAAAAGTAACCTAAAGTCCTACTATTTTAAATCGCGTAGCGGGAAAAAAAAGAAAAAAAAAAGTTATGCCTACCTACCTCCCCTATTATTTTTCAAGACGTTAGCGGAAACGAAGTATTAATTTGTTTGGCCTAATTAAAAAAAAAAAATTAAAAATTTAAAAAAAAAAATTCAAAAAAAAAAAAAAAAAAAAATCGCGACATGTTCCCTCGTTGTGGTGAGCAATTGTGCGAAGTTATTTGAAAATCCATCCATTATTGTCAGAGTTATGAAGCGGAGACGATTGTATAGACGAACGGATTTAAATTTTTGAACTTTGATCTCTAAGTGTGACCTTGACCTTGGAGCCACGGACCTGGATTTTGTGCGCGTCACGTCATCTTGTGGTGGTGAGCAATTGTGCGAAGTTATTTGAAAATCAATCCATTATTGTCAGAGTTATGAAGCAGACATGAGTGTATAGACGAACGGAATTTGACCTTTGACCTCTAAGTGTGACCTTGACTTTGGAGCCACGGACCTGGTTTTTGTGCTCGACACGTCATCTTGTTGTGGTGAGCAATTGTGCGAAGTTATTTGAAAATCCGTCCATTATTGTCAGAGTTATGAAGCAGACACGAGTGTACAGACGAACGGACAGACAGTGCGATTACTATATGCCACACTTCGGGGGCATAAAAAACAAATTATTCTTATATCTATATACACATCAATTTTTTTCGGGCTTTTAAAGAACATTTCATCAAGTAGCTTTAGCGAAAATCTCGACACATTGACCTGACTGGATGTGTTTTGAATTTTTTAACACTTGTTTAGCTCTGTTTCTGTAACACTGTTTGCTTCAACATACTTCACATTGAAAGATTCAATTTAAGCTACACGTCTTCATGCTCAATCTTGACCTACTTGTGAGACCTGAACTTATGTCCACAGTCGTCGACCATTAACTTTTTTGCTGTTAACACTTAGTTTTATATTGATCTTTACAAACTTTATCCGAGTCTTTATATCAATGAAAACTCAGACAGTTTAAACCAATATCGGATATTAAACAACAGAGTTATGGCCCTGTTTTATTGAAAAATACGATATTTTGCCTTGTCAACACTAGAACCTTCATTTTATGTGCCCATAGGCACGTATTATGACATGGCATTGTTTTGTCCGTCCATCTTTTTTGTGTGTTTATGTGTGTGATAGGGTAAATGTCTATTTGACAATCAAAACGCTTTTGCATATATCCTGATATTTTATGAATTATAACTAAATGTAAAAACTGCGGTCCTAATCAGTTTTTCTCCAAGGTTGCTTAAATGTTTAAGCAATGCAATTCCTAGTGAAATTGCACTAATCAAAGAAAACTAAAATAGGTCAGCATGACATTCAAGATGACCACCATTACTTAAAATGGTCAAAACCTTGAAAATGTAGATTTCGACAGTCCTTGCTCGAAAGTGATTGCTAGATTTATTTATCTTACCCGAAGGAGTTGTTACCGGTGACCAATGATTCTTTCATTTTGGCAAAGTTATGCCCCTTTTCATAAAACTTTAACCTAAAACCTAACTTTGCTCATAACTTGGCAAAATATTAACCTATTGTCATGCAACTTTATACAGTTCCTCCTTATCAATTATCCAATGCTGAATGCTGAGCTGTGCCCATTAGAATAAACTTTAACAATTAAGAAAAAAATCGGCTCCATAATTCATTAAGGATTGATTCCCTGTTTTCAAACTTGATAGATTGTACTTGATGAAATAAGCGCAGGGCAGTCGACACGTGTTCTGTGGAACACCCTTCTGGTTATTATTTGTTTTTTAGCTCTACTGGCCAAGGGCCAGCAGAGCTTATGGGATGGCGAGTTGTCCGTCGTCCGTCCGTCGTCCATTGTCTGTCGTCCGTCGTCTGTCCGTCGTCCGTTGTTAACTTTTGTCTTGTGACAACTCTAGGGTCTTCATTTTTCATCCGATCTTTACCAAACTTTGACAGGTTGTTAATATCAATAAAAGCTCGGACAAGTTCGAAAACCAGCCAGATCGGAATAATTTCACCGGAGTTATGTCCCTTGTTTTGCTGAAATGCCATATTAAGCCTTGTGAACACTCTAGCACGTTCATTTATTATTGATATTTACCAAACTTGCAAATATTGTTAATATCAATGATAGCTCGGACAAATTCGAAAACCAGCCAAATCGGATTTGTAACACCGGAGTTATGGCCCTTGTTTTTTCTGAAAATTGCTATTTTCTGTTTTGTAAATGCTCTAGCACCTTCATTTATTATTTGATCGTTACCAAACTTGCACAGATTGTTAATACCAATTATAGCTTGGACAAGTTCGAAAATGAGCTGATTTGGGTCAGTAACACCAGAGTTATGGCCCTTGTTTTTTCTGAAAAATGCCATTTTCTGCCTTCTGAACACTCCAGCACCTTCATTTATTATTTGATCTTTACCAAACTTGCACAGCTTGTTAATATCAATGAAAGCTCGAACAAGTTTGAAAACCAGCTATATTGGATCAGTAACACCGGAGTTATGGCCTTTGTTGTTTCTGAAAAATGCCATTTTCTGCCTTGTGAACACTCTAGGGCCTTCAATATTAATCGGATCTTTACTTAACTTTGCCAGTCTTTATGTCAATGAAAGCTCAAACAAGTTCGAAAACCGGCAAGATCGAAATAATTTCAACGGAGTTATGGCCCTTGTTTTGCTGAAAAATGCCATATTAAGCCCTGTGAACACTCTAGCACCTTCATTTATTATTTGATCTTTACCAAACTTTATCAGATTGTTAGTGTCAATAAAAGCTCGATCAAGTTCGAAAACCAGACAGATCGGACCTGTAACAGCGGAGTTATGGCCCTTGATTTTGTTGAAAAAAGTGCTATAATTTGCCTCATCTTACAATAGGGCCTTCATTTTGCATCTCATCTTTGCCGAAGGCCAGCAGAGCTTATGGGATGGCGAGTTGTCCGTCGTCCGTCCGTCCGTCTGTTAAATTTTGCCTTGTGAACACTCTAGGACCTTCATTATTAATCGAATCTTTACGAAACTTTGCCAGTGTCTTTATATCAATGAAAGCTCGGACAAGTTCGAAAACCAGCCAGACGGTTAAATTTCACCGGAGTTATGGCCCTTGTTTTGCTAAAAATGCCATATTAAGCCTTGTGAATACTCTAGCACCTTCATTTATTATTTGATCTTTACCAAACTTGCACAGATTGTTAATATCATTGTTAATATCAATGAAAGCTCGGACAAGTTTGAAAACCAGCTAGATCGGACCAATAATAACGGAGTTATTGCCCTTGATTTAGTTAATAATGCTATATTTTGCCTCATTAAACCGATAGGGCCTTCATCTTTCATTTAATCTTTACCAAACTTTACCAGATAGTTTATATTAATGAAAGCTCGGAAAATTTTGAAAACCAGCTAGATCGGACCATTAACAGCGGAGTTATGGCCCTTGATTTAGTTAAAAATGCTATATTTTGCCTCGTTAAGACGATAGGGCCTTTATCTTTCATTCGATGTTTACCAAACTTTACCGGATTGTTTATATAAATGAAAGCTCGGACAGTTTCGAAGACCAACCAGATCGGACCAGTAACAGATGAGTTATGGCCCTTGATTTAGTTAAAAATGCTATATTTTGCCTCGTTAAGATGATAGAGCCTTCATTTTTTCGGAGGGGCGTCCGTGGCCGAGTGGTTAACGTCCCTGACTTGAAATCATCTGCTGTAGGTTTGATCCCTCAGGGGCCTAGGAATCTTTATGTGAGGAAGCTATCCAGCTGGCTTGCGGAACGTCGGTGGTTCTACCCAGGTGCCCGCCGGTGCACGAAAATTGCCCGGAGGGGCACCTGGGGTCTTCCTCCACCAATGGAAACTGAAAAGTCGCCATATGACCTTAGCTGTTGGTGCGACTATAAACTCCAGTTCAATCATTTTTTCTGCGATCTTTATGAAAGTTTACTAGATTGTTAATAACAATGAAAGCTTGGTCAAATTCAAAAACCAGCCAGATCGGACCAGTAACAGTGGAGTTATGGCCCTTGATTTAGTTAAAAATGCTATATTTTGCCTCGTTAAGATGATAGGGCCTTCATTTTTCATCCGATCTTTAAGAAACTTTACCAGATTGTTAATATCAATGAAAGCTTGGACAAGTTCGAAAACCATCCAGATTGGATCATTTACATCGGAGTCATTTCCCTTGATTTTCTGAAATATGCTATATCTTGACCTCATTAAGACAAAAGGGCCTTCATTTGGCCGGATTTCATTGAAACTTTGCAGGGATGATCAATACCAATAGTCACCGTGTTCCAGTTGAATGATTTTGGCGGAGTTATAGCCCTTTAAAAGTTTTAATACACAAACTTTGTTCTGACTAGTTCTCCTGAACCCCTGGTCAGATTAAACGAAACTTTTTAGGGATAATCGATTCTATGTCTGATTGTGCAAATCATCGCCGTCTTCAGGTTGAATGATTTTTGGAGGAGTTTTGGCCCTTTAAAGCAGAAATTGGTCTTAAATCAACAAATCTGCTTTTGATATGTTTTTAAGTATTAAATATCATTATAAATACGATGTTTACTATGCTATTGACGTATGTTTAGTGAAAATATGTTTTTAAAGATAAAAATCGAACAGGCAAACAGGCATTGCTAAAAAATCGAAAAAAATCTAAGGGGAAAAACTCTTGCGCGAATTACGTCATTGGGAACAAACTATATTTTGTTTACATTGGGACTGAACGCAAAACAGTATACCATGTGTGAAAATGTGAGATTTAAGCGATCATGATACTGAGTCAAAGGAAATACCCGTGATAAGACGGTTACACAATGTGCAACCTTACGATTTTGAGTCAGAATACGTGTCTGAGGACGAAAATACATCGGATTCATCAACTGATGATGAAGTCGAACGCGGTGCAGGTGCAAATGGAGAGCTTGTAAAGACTATCATGTCATGTCATTTGTTACGTTCAGCGGTTCATTACACTATTTACTAATCAAACAAAATAGCGTATTTATACACTTACAGCAACAACAAACAAAAGAAACGTAAGCATTTTTTTCATCGAAATCTGAGTCACTCGCAACACTGCAATATCTTGGTACATACACAATAACCGCGAAATGTAGTATATTCCGAATGAATGGACCTGGTCTAATACCTATACATTAATACGATCGTCAGATTTTTTTTGCCGATAAGTAGACATGGAACAAATATATTTATTAGATATTATCCATAATTGATAAAAAATGAATAAAAACAATAATAAATGAAACAGCATATCATTCCGGCACCATAATTTCTAAAGTATTATATATTTGCCATAAGTCGCCATCAACACCAAACACTCTAGGAGCGGTGTTTGCAATATGACACGCTCTCTAGTCTCCACTGCCCCCAAATATCAATACAGACTAATCAAATATTGCGGTGCACTATTGAAGTACAGCCTAATTAGGGTACATACGTCGGTATATCACAAAAGCACGCACCATTTAGGGAAACCTAGTTTTATGTTATATTTCCTGTTTATTGCAACTACTTGAGCGGTGTAATACCGCCGAGGGAAGACGCGTATTGTACAAGACGGATATATCACATGATATGCGAGCTCTAATTTGTTGCGCACAAAGAGAGAAAAAATAATATAGCCAAATGTATTATGAGCACGATATAGACTGCTAGTAAGTATACTTACTCATGTATACTTACTCCTGTATACTTACTCCTGATATACAGATCGAAAACAGACCAAACATATCAAATTACCATAATATAAAATATATTATTCTATTATACTTGTTTTACGAGCTAAGAGGCGTTATTGTTGTTGCTTTGCCATAAAACATTACTGAATTAATATAAAAGCTAGAAATATTATTAATTTTCTGCCTTGTAATAGATATCCATGAAACATTTTGTATTTTTTTTCAAATCCATAGACCTATATATGTTGATAATATATATTTATAATACTATTGGCAGAAGAGGGTGAATAATTTAAAATGATTAAAATTAAAATTTGGAAACAAAGACACAGTGTTTATTTCACCGAATTCATTTAAATTTATATGCTGAACGTTCTTAGCAATATTTAAAAAAAAGACTGCTACATATTATTAGCGCCATCAACTCTTCATTGATTCACGTAAAGACGCATGCTTCTAATTCAACAGCTAAACATTCACAGTGTATATAAAGATCTAAGACTATACACCTTTCTTCAATTTATCATACGTATACCCGATGAGGTGCTAAGATAATTGAACATAAATTTCAATCTTACTTCATGTATTGATTTCCTCCTCAACGCCGGTCGAATAGGCGAATACAACTTGCTTGGAGACGGCGGGGTTATGCACTTCTCATTTTTATAGTCAAATATTGTTGGTACCGCTGTTGATATTAATATTCATGGCCTTTTGTTCTCCAAATTCAAAGATAATGAAACCAAAGGATGGACTTCCCACGAAGTCAACTCAAAATGTTTGCTACAAACTCGCGCGTCTTTCGTAGGTTCCCACTTTCTCGAAGAGTCGGGCGATTTTCTTCAGTAACGGTCTACCCACACTTCAAATCTTAATATATCATTATCTCGATTAGGGAAACGAAAGAAACTTAGGTTATTATCTTGTCCTTCTTTATGCAAACTGTTTCACCCAGCAACAGCACACGGCATTTTTAACAAGTACCATAAAAGTAATCCTACATAGACAATACTATACAACTCAATGCGACACCGCTAATCGTTTGGTACCACTGATGTCACAGGATCACGTGACACTTACCAGGGCGAAACTCGAAGCGTGTGCGCAATGAGATAAAATTGCCTACTGTGAGAAAACCGGACAACCAATAAGTGTAAGATTTGAACAGATTATACATGTATTTCCGAACATATACTCAAAAGACACACTATATTTCACCTTTAAAGGTTTTAATACACAAACTTTGATCTACTTCTACTGAACCCCTCGCCAAATTTCAATGAAACTTTGCAGGGATGATCAGCACCAAGCCTAGTTGTGTATGTCATCGTCACGTTCTGGTTTGTAGATATTTGGCAGAGTTTTGGCCCTTTAAAGGATTTTGATACCACAATTTTTTTCCGGGCTATTTCTCCTGAACCCCTGGCTGGATATAGACGAAACTTGACAAGGATGATCAGTATCAAGCCTAGTTGTGAATATTCATCGCCATATTTCGGTTGAATGATTTTTGGCAGAGTCGTTGTGACCCTTTAAATGTTTTAACACACAAACTTTGTCCAGATTGGTCTCTTCTGAACTCTTTGCCAGATTTCAGCGAATCTTGGCGAGAATGATTAGTACTAAGCCTAGTTGCACCTGACATTGCCATGTTCTGGTTGAATGATTTTTGAAAGACTTATGGCCCCTTATACATAAACTTTATCTTGAGCCAGTAGAGCGTCCACAGGCCTTCTTGGGCCTCTTGTTTTACATATCATTTTTATATATATATATATATTTTTATCTTTATTTTACCCAAATCATTTTTTGTTATCAATATTTTCAATAATGCACCAGTAGACAATACCTTTAATGTATGAACTTATTATATGTCGACTGGTACCGTTGGAGACAGGTGATTTGAATGAATTATTAGCTCTACTGGCCGAAGGCCAGCAGAGCTTATGGGATGCCGAGTTGTCCGTCCGTCCGTCGTCCGTCCGTCCGTCCGTTGTTAACTTTTGTCTCGTTAAGACGATAGGGCCTTCATTTTTCATCCAATCTTTATCAAACTTTAACAGGTTGTTAATATCAATGAAAGCTAGAATGAGTTCGAAAACCAGCCAGATCGGCCAAGTAACAGCGGAGTTATGGCCCTTGATTTAGTTAAAAATGCTATATTGCTATATTTTGCCTCGTTAAGACGATAGGGCCTTCATTTTTCATCCTATCTTTACCAAACTTCACCACATTGTTAATATCAATGAAAGCTCGGACAAGTTCGAAAACCAGCCAGATCGGACCAGTAACACCAGAGTTATGGTCCTTGATTTAGTTTATTTTGCCTCGTTAAGATGATTGGACCTTCGTTTGTCATCCTAGTTTTATCAAACTTTACGACATTGTTAATATCAATGAAAGCTCAGATAAGTTTGAAAACCAGCCATATCGGACTAGTAACAGCGGAGTTATGGCCCTTGATTTAGTTAAAAATGCTATATTTTGCCTCGTTAAGACGCTAGGGGCTTCATTGTTCATCTGATCTTTACCAAACTTTATCAGATTGTTAATATCAATGAAAGCTTGGACAAGTTCGAAAACCAGCCATATCGGAATAGTAACAGCGGAGTTATGGCCCTTGATTTAGTTAAAAATGCTATATTTTGACTCGTTGAGACGATAGGGGCTTCATTGTTTATCCGATCTTTACCAAACTTTATCAGATTGTTAATGTCGTTTGAAAGCTCGAACAAGTTCAAAAACCAGCCATATCGGACCAGTAACAGCGGAGTTGTGGCCCTTGATTTAGTTAAAAATGCTATATTTTGCCTCGTTAAGACGATAGGGGCTTCATTGTTCATCTGATCTTTACCAAACTTTATCAGATTGTTAATATGAATGAAAGCTCGAACAAGTTCGAAAACTAGCCATATTGAACCAGTAACAGCAGAGTTATGGCCCTTTATTTAGTTAAAAATGCTATATTTTGCTTCATTAAAACGATAGGGGCTTCAGTGTTCATCCGATCTTTACCAAACTTGATCAGATTGTTAATATCAATGAAAGCTCGGACAAGTTCGAAAACCAAACATATCGGCCCAGTAACAGCAGAGTTATGGCCCTTGATTTAGGTAAAAACGCTATATTTTGTTTCGTTAATACAAGAGGGCCTTCATTTTTCATCCGATCGTTACCAATTTTTTTTTTTTATTTTTTTTTTTATCTATGTTGGACCAGTCGGACCAGTAACAGAGGAGTTATGGCTCTTGATTTAGTTAAAAATGCTATATTTTGCCTCGTTAAAATGGTAGGGCCTTTTTTTTTCATCTGATCTTTACCGAACATTAACAGATTTTTTAGTTATGGCCCTTGATTTAGTTCAAAAGCTGTTTTTTGCCCGAAACTTCCAAAAAAACGTAAATGGCAGTCACTCGCTTCATTGATGTTATAAGAGCCATGTTAGCCAGTAGAGCGTCCACAGGCCCTCTTGGGCCTCTTGTTTTTAGATTTACAGTCACTATTGACAAGATATCAGAATGAAATTTGTTTTGATTTATTGATTGATATTATTGAGATATTAAAGGTATTGTCTACTGGTGCGTTAGCTGTTTGGTTAAGTATATTAATATTGTATATTTTTGAAAAGGGGGGCGTTTATTTGACACCAAAAATGCATAATTTAACTTTTAAATCAGACATTAATGATTTTCTTTACCAAGAAAAACAGGGGGCGTCCGTGGCCGAGTGGTTAACGTCTCTGACTTGAAATCACTTGCCCCTCACCACTGTAGGTTCGATCCCTCAGGGGCCTAGGAATCTTTATGTGAGGAAGCTATCCAGCTGGCTTGCGGAACGTCGGTTGTTCTACCCAGGTGCCCCCCCCCCCCCCCCCCCCCCCGTGCACGAAAATTGCCCGAAGGGCCACCTGGGGTCTTCCTCCACCAATGGAAGCTGGAAAGTCTATAGTAGCTGTTGGTGCGACTATAAAATCCAATTCAATCAATTACCAAGAAAACCAAAGTCTGCATGTCAATCAATCAATTAATGCATCGGATTATTTAAGTTTTCTATTGATTTAATGTGTTCCACTGTGAATGAAACAGATTAACTTGCATCTTTTGGTAAGTTTTAAAAAAACTGTTTCTGAAAAAATGGTGGTTGGGGGTGGGGTTGGGGGGGGGGGGGGAGCGGGGTTTATTAGGGGAGGGGTGTTTATTAGGGATTATACGGTAAAAGCTTGGGCAAGTTCAAAAACTGCAGGGATGATCTGTATCAAGCCTAGTTGTGCATATCATCAAAATGTTTCGGTTAAATGATTTTGGTGGAGTTTTATATGTATTAATGCACAAACTTTGTCCGATCTAGTTCTCCTGGTTCGCCTGAACCCCTGGCCAGATTTCAGCGAAACTTGGCAAGGTTGATCAGTATCAAGCTTATTTGTGCATATCTTCGCCGTGTTTCAGTTAAGTGAAATTTGGTGGAGTTTAAAGGTTTCAATACACAAATTTTGTCGAGACTAGTTCTCCTGAACCCCTGGCAAGGGGTTCAATGAAACTTTGCAATCTTTGATCAATACCATGCCTATCATCACTGTTTAATGATTTTTGGCAGAGTTATGGCCCTTTAACGGTTTTAATACACTTAACTTTTTTCAGACTAGTTCTCCTGAACCCCCGGACAGATTTCAACGAAACTTGGCAGGGATGATCAGTACAAAGTCTAGTTGCACATAGCATCACCGTGTTCCTGGTGAGTGATATTTGACGGAGTTATGTTCCATTATACACAAACTTTGCAATCTTTGATCAATACCATGCCTATCATCACTGTTTAATGATTTTTGGCAGAGTTATGGCCCTTTAACGGTTTTAATACACTTAACTTTTTTCAGACTAGTTCTCCTGAACCCCCGGACAGATTTCAACGAAACTTGGCAGGGATGATCAGTACAAAGTCTAGTTGCACATAGCATCACCGTGTTCCTGGTGAGTGATATTTGACGGAGTTATGTTCCATTATACACAAACTTTATTAGGAGTTTTCAGGAACTCCTGGCTGGATTCAATGAAATTTGGCTGGAATGATCAGTACCAAGCTTAGTTGTGCATATTGTTGTTGTGTTCAAGTTGGACGAGTTTTAAGCTCGACTGGCCAAGGGCCAGCAGAGTTTTTGGGATGGCGAGTTGTCCGTCGTCTGTTCGTCATCAGTCCATCGTCCGTTGTCTGTTAACTATTACCTCGTTAAGAGGATAGGGCCTTCATTTTTCATCTGATCTTTACCAGATTTTTTTACTTTTTTTTTTTCATTATTAGAATATGTTTTGCCCCCTAAAAGGTTTCAGGGGGCATATAGAGGTTTCGGGGGCATATAGTAATCGCACCATCTGTCTGTCCATCCGTCCATCATTCCGCAGTTCGTGTCCGGACTGTACCTTCAAAATCCCTGCATGGATTTTTAATTAACTTGACACAAGTGATCACCATAACAAGACGGTGTGGCGCGCAAAACCCAGGTCCGTACCTCAAAGGTCAAGGTCACACTTGCAGTTCATAGGTCAAAAACAGGTATGACATTTCGTGTCCAGACCGTAATGTCACAACCCCTGCAGGGATTTTTAAATAACTTGGCACAAGTGATCAACTTAACAAGACGATGTGTCGCACACAATACCAAGGTCCGTACCTCAAAGGTCAAGGTCACACTTGCAGTTTATAGGTCAAAAGCAAGCCAATGTGTCCAATGTCCGATCAATAACCCTGGCATTCCTGGACGGATTTTTAAATAACTTGGCACAAGTGCTCACCACAACAAAACGACATGTCGCGCACGAACTCAGGTTCGTGGCTCAAAGGTCAAGGTCACACTTAGAGGTCAAAAGTCAAATAGTGTCCGGTCAATTACTCTGGCATTCCTGGACGGATTTTCAAATAACTTGGCACAAGTGCTCACCACAATCCTGGTCTGTGGCCCTAAGGTTAAGGTCACACTTAGAGCTCAAAGGTCAAATTGTGTCCAGTCAATAACTTTTGCCTGCCTAGACGGATTTTCAAATAATTTGGCAGAAGTGCTCACCACAACCAGACGACATGTCACACACAAAATCCAGGTCCTTGGCTCCAAGGTCAAGGTCATACTTAGACGGCAAATGTCAATTTGGGGGCATTTGTCACTTACAGTGATATTTCTTGTTTAATATTATTATTATTATTTGTTTACATATTAATTTTCTGTGTTGTTTTACACACCCCATCCCCTAACTGTACTCCCCACCCCATCATCACCACCACCCAAATGTATTGATTTATTTATTATTATTATTTTTACATATCTCTGTGTTGTTTTGTTTTATCAGTTGATCAGTATTTTTCGCCCCCACCCCCCAACCATCCCACCACTCGCCCCATCATCACCACCACCCAAATTGTTTTTTGTTTTGCCTATATCTGTGTTGTTTTGTTTGATAAGTTTAAAATATGTTTCCCCCCACCCACATTTTTCATGTCTGTGTTGTTTTTCTTCCATTATTTGGATATTAAAATTTTAATTTGAACGCAATCATTTACATACAAAACAATTTAAATTAAGTTCAGATACACAAATGAAATATCAATAAAAAAAATGAAATGAGGCCACAATAGAAATTCGCCTCCCTATCCACTCCCTCCCCGAGTTGCCTTTCAACCACAAATTTCTTTAAAATGGAAGCAGTTTTGGATTAAATAATCCACACCGATGACCCAAATTTTACTATAATTTGTATGAGATTCTAACAATAATTTTATATCGGCCCGAGTTTCTATAACCGCCCCACCCCACCAACCCCGCATTGTTTTAGCCTTGTTTTCTGATGGTATATACTGGCTATATAATTTATTATTCTCTGAAAAACCGAATAATCTAGCTGCGCTGTTCTCCTACAGCTCCTTTCATCAAATTGTGCATTAAAATATCTTGTGCATCTCTCTATTTCCTCCCATAGTTTTCAAAACTTTACAGGATACGTGACCTGTGATGTCAAGATATGCATATTGATTCCGCTTTATTACCATTGGCCACATTTCTAGTTTTAACATTTTATTTACTATTTTTCTACAGAAGGACAATGTAATCAAGTGTTTCCGAGCGGGGAAGATCTGGAACTGATGGGGAGCGGTATAGACTTCATTGGCGTGAATCTTGTCATCAACTACGACTTTCCCAACAGTGCAATCAGCTATATACACAGAATAGGTGAGGTATATATACAGAATAGGTGAGATATATACACAGAATAGGTGAGACATACACAGAATAGGTGAGATAAATACACAGAATAGGTTTGGCATATACACAGAATAGGTGAGATATATACAGAATAGGTTATATATATTCACCGAATAGGTGAGACATATACACAGAATAGGTGAGATAAATACACAGAACTGTTGAGACATAAACACAGAATAGGTGAGACATATACACAGAACTGTTGAGACATATACACAGAAAAGGTGAGACATATACACAGAATAGTCGAGATATATACACAGAATAGGTGAGATATATACACAAAATAAGTGAGATATATACCAGAATAGGTGAGATATATGCACAGAATAGGTGAGATATATATACACAGAATAAGTGAGATATATACACAAAATATGTGAGATATATGCACAGAATAGGTGAGATATATATACACAGAATGAGAGATATATACACAAAATATGTGAGATATATGCACAGAATAGGTGAGATATATATACACAGAATAGGTGAGATATATACACAGAATTGGTGTGATATATGCACAGAATAGGTGAGACATGGAAAGCTACATATAATGGAGCTCATGTATTGGTACTTGAGAGCCATTCAAATATTTTTTGAATGCTATTACTGTTCCTGTTATGCCTTTTCAGTATTGAAATACTTATAAGTATTTATCAATTAGTTCAATTATTGTGTAGTTCACTTCTACACCACAAAAAATCGACCATCATATATAACCTTGCATTTGTTGAAAATGGCGTAAAACACCATACAAAACAAAAAACAAAACTTCCGTGCTTTTTGTCTCGCCTTTTCGAAGAAAAAAAGAGACATTGGTGTTGCTTTTCTGGCTGCGACGGCGGCGTCAACATTAAAGTTTTACGTTTATGTCATTTTTCTCATAAACTTTATGCACTATACCTTTCAAACTTTGCTTATAGTTGTATCTTAGGTGATACATCGCAACGTGACAAAACAAATGTGGAAGTGACCTTGACCTTCCACGCAAAGGGCAGATAATAATTTTTAGGTTCAACTTTTGCGTTTGGTCACTTTTTTACAAACTGTATGCACTAAGACCTTTCAAACTTTGCTTATAGTTGTATCTTGAGTGGTACATTGCAATGTGACAAAGCAAATGTGGATGTGACCACCATCCAAGCAAAGGGCAGATAACTTTAATTGTTACATTTACATCACTTTTTCATGAATATAAATATGCACTAGAAGTTTTAAACCTAATTTATAGCTTAACCTTTGGAAGAAAACATATTCTATTTTGGCATAGTTGTGTCTTGGGTAGTGCATCTTTTTGGATGCATGGATTTCATCTATGACCTTGACCTACTTTTTTGGAGCTGATGATTTTTAGCTCTACTGGCCAAGGGCCTTCATATTTCATCCGATCTTTACCAAACTTTAACAGATTGTTAATATCAATGAAAGCTCGCACAAGTTCGAAAACCAGACTTTACCAGATGTTTTGCCTTTTTTTTTTTATTAGTATTTTTTTTTTTATTAGTATTTTTTTTTAAATTACTTGTTTGATTTATATTTATCTATTTTTTTAAATTTTTTTAAATTTTTTATTTCATTAATATTTTTTCCGTGTTAACACGAAGAATTGCTATTATTTCTAGTTGTGCCTATTGCGTTTTTTTCCGGTTGGTTGATTTTTGATGGAGTTACTTTTAAACTATTCCTCCTATACGCCCTGTTGGATTTCGACGAATATTGGCAGGAAGCATTTGTAAGATGTCTAGTTTTATATGTCGCGCTCTTGTTCCAGTTCGCTGATTTATGGCGGAGTTATGGCACTTTGACATTTTTTACTTTAAATTTCTTGTAGGCGCTACTCCTCCTAAACGGCTTGTTGGATTTATACAAAATTTGGCAGGAAGCCTCAGTACGATGTCTAGTTGTGCAAAGCATGGTATATCAATGAAATCTTGGACAAGTTCGAAAACCAGCTAGATCTTGTTAGTAACGATTTGATTTGTTGAAAAATGCTATATTGTATTTTCCTTTGTTAAATCTGTAGTTACTTCATTTGTGATCTGATCTTTACCATATTTGTTTAGAATGTTCATATAAACCAATACCCCCCACCCACTCCCCACCATCCCACCTCCCCAACCCATTTTTATGAAATTTCATTCATAGTAGAAAGTGGGACAAATTAAAAAATACCCATGCCACACAAGACACAGCAGCCCATGATTTCCAGGTGAGCGATCTAAGGCCATCCTATCCCTGTTGTTTTTCCAATGTTTTAAAAATACTACTGATGGGAATTTTATGTCGACAACCCTTGATATAAGAGCTGTTTTAGCCAGTAGAGCATCCGCAGGCTCTCTTGGGCCTCTTGTTTTAATAGAAGCGCATTTTGTTTTTAAACAAATGCACTTAAATGTCATCTCAGCAAATGGCAAACTCCATTGTTTTTAGCTCTACTGATCAGAGATCAGCAGAGCTTATGCCGTGGTGTGGCGTCCGTCGTCCGTCTGTCCGTCTGTCCGTAAACTTTTATTTGTAGCGACAACTCCTCTGAAACTACTGGATGGATATTCATGAAACTTTACAGAAATGTTGCCCATAAAGTCTAGTTGATCCTAGCAAAAATTCATGTTGATGTGAAATCCAAGATGGCCGCCAAAGCAAAAAATAGAGTTTTAAAATACAATTTTGTAGCGACAACTTCTTGAAAACTATAAGTGATATTGATATGGGACTTTTTCTAAAATGATCAGCATGACATGATATTGATCCTTGTCAAAAATCGTTTTGATTCAATGTTAAACATGGCTGCCAGTGGCCATCTTTGTTTACATAGAGTTATATAGTAAAAACTTGTAGCAATTACATCTCTGAAACTACTTGACGGATTGTCATGAAACTTTACAGGAATGTTGCTCTTGATGTCTAATTGATCCTAGCAAAATTTCAGATCGGCCAGAAATTCAAAAAAATGGCCCTCACAGCTAAAAATAGATTTTTAAAAAATAAGTTTGTAGCGACTACGTCTTGAAAACTATAAGTGATATTGATATGGGACTTTTTCTTAAATGATCAGTATGACATGATGTTGGTCCTTGTCGAAAATAGTTTTGATTTGACGTTAAACATGGCTACCAGCGGCCATCTTTGTTTACATAGAGTTATATAATGAAAACTTGTAGCGACTACTCCTCTGAAACTACTGGACGGATTTTCATGAAACTTCACAGGAATGTTGCTCTTAATGTCTTATTGATCCTAGCAAAATTTCAGGTCGGCCGGAACTTCAAGATGGCCGCCACAGTTAAAAATAGATTTTCAAAAAACAAGTCTGTAGCGACTACTTCCTGAAATCAAAATCAATCAGTAGAGCTTCAAGGTCATTGACCTCTTGTTAGTTACTAAAATGTTTACAAACTTTCATTTAAGCATCATGGACCTTTTTATTTTTAAGTCCAGCCCCCGTTAGGCGAGACGTGAATCCACAGATTTCTTGTTATTTAGAGCACCTCCCAAAATTCAACTTTCTTGTTATGGGCTATCTTTAGAAATTCGGCACTTCAGTGTTTTATTTTTTTCCCCTTTGAGGTAGCCCAATATGAAGTATATTTCTGAGGTATTTTTGAGGCTGAATCTAAATTTGTCATCGTTTTTAGCTCTACTGATCAGAGATCAGCAGATCTTATGCCGTGGTGCGGCATCCGTCGTCCGTCTGCCCGTCTGTCCGTCCGTCTGTCTGTCCGTAAACATTTTTTTGTAGCGACTACTCCTCTGAAACTACTGAATGGATTTTCATGAAACTTAACAGAAATGTTGCCCATGAAGTCTAGTTGATCCTAGCAAAGGTACATGTTGATGTGAAATCAAAGATGGCCGCCAGATCTAAAAATAGGTTTTTAAAAAACAAGTTTGTAGCGACTACTTCTTGAAAACTATAAGTGATATTGATATGGGACTTTTTCTAAAATGATCAGCATGACATGATGTTGGTCCTTGTCGAAAATCGTTTTGATTCGACGTTAAACATGGCTGCCAGCGGCCATCTTTGTTTACATAGAGTTATATTATGAAAACTTGTAGCGACTACTCCTCTGAAACTACTTGACGGATGTTCATGAAACTTCACAGGAATGTTGCTCTTGATGTCTAATTGATGCTACCAAATTTTTAGGTCGGCCGGAAATTCAAGATGGCCGCCACTGCTAAAAATAGATTTTCAAAAAACAAATCCGTCTGTCCGTAAACTTTTATTTGTAGCGCCAACTCCTCTGAAACTACTGGATGGATATTCATGAAACTTTTCAGAAATGTTGCCCATAAAGTCTAGTTGATCCTAGCAAAAATTCATGTTGATGTGAAATCCAAGATGGCCACCAAAGCTAAAAATAGAGTTTTAAAATACAATTTTGTAGCGACTACTTCTTGAAAACTATCAAGTGATATTGATATGGGACTTTTTCTAAAATGATCAGCATGACATGATGTTGGTCTTTGTCAAAATTTGTTTTGATTCAACGTTAAACATGGCTGCCAGCGGCCATCTTTGTTTACATAGAGTTATATAGTAAAAACTTGTAGCGACTACTCCTTTCAAACTACTTGAGGGATTTTCATGAAACTTTACAGAAATGTTGCTCTTAATGTCTAATTGATCCTAGCAAAATTTCAGATCGGCCAGAAATTCAAGATGACCGCCACAGCTAAAAATAGATTTTTAAAAAAGAAGTTTCTAGCGACTACGTCTTGAAAACTATAAGTGATATTGATATGAGACTTTTTGTAAAATGATCAGCATGACATGATGGTTATCAGAGTCAAACATTATTTTAGTTCGACGTTAAACATGGCTGCCAGTGGCCATCTTTGTTTACATAGAGTTATATGATGAAAACTTGTAGCGACTACTCCGACGAAACTACCTGACGGATTTTCATGAAACTTCACAGGAATGTTGCTCTTGATGTCTAATTGATCCTAGCAATATTTCAGTTCGGCCGGAAATTCAAGACGGCTGCCATGGCTAAAAATAGATTTTCAAAATACAAGTTTGTAGCGACTACTTCTTGAAAACTATAAGTGATATTGATATGGGACTTTTTCTAAAATGGTCAGCATGACATGATGTTAGTCCTTGTCAAAAATCAAAAGATGTTAAACATGGCTGTCAGCGGCCAACTTTGTTTACATAGAGTTATATTATGAAAACTTGTAGCGACTATTCCTCTGAAACTACTCTGACGGATTTTCATGAAACTTCACAGGAATGTTGCTCTTGATGTCTTATTGATCCTAGGAATGGCTGCCATGGCTAAAAATAATTTTTCAAAAAACAAGTCTGTAGCGACTACTTCCTGAAATCAAAATCAATCAGTAGAGCTTCAAGGTCATTGACCTCTTGTTTTTATAGCCATTGTTAATTGCTATTGCAATGCCAGCAGCAACATCACATTAATTCCGCTGACATTTCTTAATAAAACATGATACCCTTAGATTAAAATGTCATTTTGTGAAACAATACAAGTTGACAAACTGGATAATTGCATCAATTATACAGCAAGTCAAAATAACCTATATGTTGACAAACATTTAATACACAACAACCAAATTTGAGATCAGTTTCAAGTTTTTTTTTAAATATATTTATCTAAATAAAAAATTATTTCTCTGTTTATAAAGCACAATAAACGTATATAATTATGTTAACGACATTACACAACTACAATACTGAATATTCCAATGATATCTTCTTCAGACGGTACATGTATTTAAAGTGGACTTTTCATTTCTCTATATCCAAAACATGTAAAGATTCTGGAAATAAATATGTTACTCAAAATAAAAAACCTTTCTTCCTCTCTGTCTGGGGTGGCTCTAAATATTTTTATTGATGGACAGTGTCCCTTTAATACTTATAAGTGGAAAACATTAACATATTACTTCTAATACGCACTTAACTCTGCCGAAATGAAAGTCAGAGTTATTGGTCATGGATAACGACGTTCATTGTGGTAAGATGAAGATGTGTTGAGGAAAACTATGAATGCTAACATACTGAAGGCTGACATCAGTGTTTGACCGCGTTAACAGTTACTATAAACCCTCGATTTTGTCCAGATGAAGATTGCTTGAAACATGTATGATGGACATGTCACTTTAGGCAAGACACCATGTTGCACGCAACTCTTGTCATTATAGATCTTTTATGAGATATTTCAGGATTTTTAGCTCTACCGGCCAAAGGCCAGGCGAGCTTATGGGATATCTTTTCGTCCGTCGTCCATCTGTCTGTCTGTCTGTCTGTTAGCAATTTTATAAAATCGACATCTCTGAAACCGCTAGAAGGATTTTGATGAAACTTCATCACAATGTTACTTGGGAGGGCTTCTCTCAGATTTGTGTTTTTCATGGCTGCCAGTCATCCAAAATGGCTGCCATGGCTAAAACTAGGTCAAATTTAAGAAATTTTCAAATAACATCTCCAACATAAGAGTTATAATTTTATAGGAAAAGGCTAAAAATGACATCTTCTTTGAAACCGCTTGAAGGATTTTAATGAAACTTCATTACAATGATCTTTAGGATAGTCCCACTCAGATTGGTGTTTTTGCGGCCGCCAGTCATCCAAGATGGCCACTATGGCTAAAATTAGGTCTAATTTAAATTTCCAACGACATCTCCTCCGAAACCACGTATTCCATTCTTGTGAAATACCATAAACATGTTCCTTGGGTTGGCCTCTATCAAGTTTGTGTTTTTCTTTATCGTTGAATAATCAAAATGGCTGCAACGGCTATCCAAAGAGTTATATAGGAAAAGGCTAAAAATGACATCTTCTTTGAAACCGCATGAAGGAGTTTTAGGATAGTCTCCATCCGATTTTTGTTTTTCGTGCCCGCCAGTAATCCAAGATGGCCACAATGGCTAAAATTTGGTCAAATTTAAGGAAATTTCAAACGACATCTCCTCCGAAACCACTTATGCCATTCTTGTGAAAATCCTAATTATGTTCCTTGGGTCGGCCTCTATCAAGTTTGCGTTTTTCGTTGTTTACATAGTGATATAGGAAAACATTAAAAATGACATCTTCCCTGAAACCTCTTGAAAGATTTTGATGAAACTTAAATCACAATGATCTTTTGGATAGTCCCTCTCAGATTTATGTTTTTCGCGGCCGCCAGTAATCCAAGATGGCCGCCATGTCTAAAACTAGGTCAAAGGACTAGGTATGATAATGGACAAAATTGGCCCCCAATATTGAAAGTTTTAATGCACAAGTTTTGAATATCTAATTTAACTAAAGAATTAACTGAATCAATATTAAAACTCATTACAAGTATGTTTGAAGGCTCTAA
The DNA here is from genome assembly GCA_037043455.1 of Cyrtodaria siliqua. NCBI lineage: Eukaryota > Metazoa > Mollusca > Bivalvia > Adapedonta > Hiatellidae > Cyrtodaria > Cyrtodaria siliqua. Next base: position 28,666 of record JAWPHD010010580.1, read on the forward strand.
ATGAGGTTAACAGCCTCACAAACAAGGCCTTTTCTTTCAAAAAATGACATTTTTGTTCATTTTCAGCAATTTTCGATCAGTTTTTGGTCTTGGAAATACAGAGCGCACCCTCGAGCACAGCTGATTTTTTGTTGAAACAGGTACTTGATAGAGATGCATCATCAGCCAAAAAACTGTGTGTGCTCGGAGGTGCGCTCTATATTTTTAGGATCAAAATCTTGCTCGGAAAGGTCCAAAATCTACAAAATATAACAAAATTACCAAAAATGACGTTTTTTGAGACCCTATTAATTTTTCTAGATAACTAAAATAAATAAAAATATATTTTGAAGATAGAATATGATCAATTTACTTCAATATGCACAACAGATTATTTGTAAATATTATTTTTTTGCATTTTGAATATATTGGGGGCCAAAATACCCCCTTATCATACCTTGTCCTTTAAGGAAATTTCAAAAGACATCTCCAGCATACGAGTTATATAGGAAAAGGCTAAAAATGACATCTTCTTTGAAACCGTTCGAAGGATTTTAATAAAACTTCATTACAATGATCTTTAGGATAGTCCCACTCAGATTTATGTTTTTCGCGGCCGCCAGTCGTCCAAGATGGCCACCATGGATAAAATTAGGTCTAATTTAAGGAATTTTCAACGACATCTCCTCCGAAACCACGTATTCCATTATTGTGAAATACCATAAACATATTCCTTGGGTTGGCCTCTATCAAGTTTGTGTTTTTCGTTATTGTTGAATAATCAAAATGGCCACAACGGCGATCCAAAGTTTACATAGAGTTATATAGGAAAAGGTTAAACATGACATCTTTGAAACCGCATGAAGGATTTTGATGAAACTTCATTACAATGATCTTTAGGATAATCCCTGTCCGATTTTTTTTCCCCGCGCCTGCCAGTTATCCAAGATGGCCACAATGGCTAAAATTAGGTCAAATTTAAGGAAATTTCAAACGACATCTCCTCTGAAACCACTTATTCCATTCTTGTGAAAATCCTAATTATGTTCCTTGGGTCAGCCTCTATCAAGTTTGCGTTGAATAAACAAAATGGCCACCACAGCGACCCAAAGTTTACATAGTGATATAGGAAAACATTTAAAATGACATCTTCTATGAAACCTCTTGAAGGATTTTGATGAAACTTAAATGACAATGATCTTTGGGATAGTCCCTCTCAGATTTATGTTTTTCGCGTCCGCCAGTCATCCAAGATGGCCGCCTTGTCTAAAACTAGGTCAAATTTAAGGAAATTTCAAACGACATCTCCGAATCCACTTACCTCATTCTTGTGAAATATCATAAACATGTTACTTGGCTTAGCCTCTTTCAAGTTTATGATTTTTGTAAACGTCGAATAATCAAAATGGCCGCCACGGCGATTCAAAGTTTACATAGAATAATATAGGAAAAGGCTTTTCTGATACCGCTTGAAGGATTTTAATGAAATTTCATATTACAATGATCTTTAGGATAGTCCCCTTCAGAACTGTGTTTTTCGCGGCTGCCAGTCATCCAAGATGGCCGCCATGGCTAAAATTAGGTCAAATTTAAGAAAATTTCAAACAACATCTCCTCTGAAACCACTTATTCCATTCTTGTGAAATATCATAAACTTGTTCCTTGGGTTAGCCTCTATCAAGTTTGTGTTTTTTTGTTATCGTCGAGTAATTAAAATGGCCGCCACAGCGACCCAAAGTTTAAATTACATAAGAGTTATATAGGAAAATGTTAAAAATGACATCTTCTCTGAAACTGCTTGAAGGATTTTGATGAAACTTAATCACAATGATCTTTGGGATAGTCTTTCTTTGGGGCCTGTCATCCATGATGGCCGCCATGGCTAAACTTAGGTCAAATTTAAGGACATTTATCAAACGACATATTACCACTTATTCCATTCTTTAAGTTAAATATCATATACATGTTCCTGTTGTTGGCCTCTACCAAGTGTGTGTTTTTGCTTGTCATCAAATATTCAAAATGGCTGCCACGATAACCCAAAGTTTACATAGAGTTATATATAGGAAACATGTTTCTTTGGTTGGCCCTCTATCATGTTTATGTTTTTGAATCACATCATACCAGTAGAGCGTCTACAGGCCCACTTGGGCCTCTTGTTTTGTTAAAAGATTATCCGAAATAATTGCATGTTTCCTTGGAATAGTATTAAGTGAATTATATTTTAATCCTAAAAAACATTCTCTGGAAAAGGTAAAAAGCTCAGTCTAATTTCCTAAACGAACTTACTTTTCAGTATAGGTTTTTTACTGGAAATGGTGGATATCTTTAGTAATTTAGCTTAAACATGGAGGAAAGTGTCTTGTTTGCTGATTATATTTAAGAGCATAATTTAAAGCCCCATTGATAATCAAGTAAACTATCACCTTTAATCACAGGTAAGACTGGTAGAGCTGGACGTACTGGTAAAACTGTCACATTCTTCACGGAGGACAACTCTGTCAACCTCAGGAGGTGAGTTATCTCCCTTGTATTGGTCACGTTGGAATGTAGAGAACAGTATTTTAGATTTTTGTAAGCACGTATTTGATTGTACTTGATGAGATGACCAGAGGTAAATGATTCATTGGTCTATGAGTTCCCATCTGGGCCTTTATGAACGAGTCACCTCACCAGCCATTTGGATGATACTTAAAACACATGTTCTAACATTCGGCAAAGCTCGCCAAATGTAACATACACGCGCACGTGCAGACGCACTCATGCACAGAGTCTTAAACTCGATTCAGGTTGCCACATATGTGCTGTATATTTCCCATTATTTATATATATTTACATTAATTTTTAGCTCGACTGAAGGACTTATGGGTTGTCCGTCGTCCGTCCGTCGTCCGTCCGTCGTCCGTTCTTTAACTTTTACCTTGTGAACACTCTAGGGCCTTCATTATTAATCGGAGCTCTACGAAACTTTAACAGTGTCTTTATATCAATGAAAGCTCGGACAAGTTTTAAAAAAGCCAGATCGGATTAGTTTCACTGGAGTTATAGCCCTTGTTTTGCTGAAAGATGCCATATTAAGCCTTGTGCACACTCTAGCACCTTCATTTATTATTTGTTAATATCAATGAAAGCTCGGACAAGTTCAAAAACGAGCCAAATCAGATCAGTAACACCGGAGTTATGACCCTTGTTTTTCTGAAAAATGCTATTTTCTGCCTTGTGAACACACTAGGGCCTTCAATATTAATCGGATCTTTACGAAACTTTGCCAGTGTCTTTATATCAATGAAAGATCACACAAGTTCGAAAACCAGCCAGATCGGAATAATTTCACCAGAGTTATTGCCCTTGTTTTGCTGAAAAATGCCATATTAAGCCTTGTGAACACCTAGCACGTTCATTTATTATTTGACCTTTACAAAACTTGCACAGATTGTTAATATCAATGAAATCTCGGACAAGTTCGAAAACCATATACTCTTCCGTTCATTTTGACAAAATTATGGCCCCTGAATTGGTAAAAAATGTCATATTTACATAGATGTATATAGGAAAAACACTACATCTTTGAAACAAAAAGGGCTGCAGCTTAGATATTTTGAATGTAGCATCCTCTACCAAGTTTGCTCAAATGGTGACCCTGGGTTCAGAATTGGACCCGCCTCGGGTGTCGCGAATTGAAATATGAGTCAAAAATTAGTAACCGTTGAGATCCCCACCCTATAACCATATATACACTTACTGGACATCAACAGACAGATACAACCATCCAACCAACGTAGACACCGGGTTGCTTCCCCACCCCTGGGAACATAGCCCCTCAGTCATAACTTGGAAACCATCGAAATCCCCACCCTATAACCATATATACACTTAACTGGGCATGAACAGACAGATATAACCACCCATCCATCAGAGACCCCGGTCTCCTTCGATTATAACTTGTAAACCATTGAGTTCCCCACCCAATATCCATATATACACTTACTGGACATGAACAGACGGATACAACCACTCAACCAGCATAGACCCTGCACTCCTTCCCCACCCCTGGTGACATAGCCCCCTGGTCATAACTTGTAAACCGTTGAGACCCTTATCCTTTAACCATATATACACTTACTGGGTATTAACAGACGGATACAACCATCCAACCAGCGTAGACCCTAGGCTTCTTCCCTACCTTTGTGGACCTAGCTCCTGGGTCAAACTTTACAAGGGGCGTCCGTGGCCGAGTGGTTAACGTCTCTGACTTGAAATCACTTGCCCCTCACCGCTGTAGGTTCGATCCCTCAGGGGCCTAGGAATCTTTATGTGAGGAAGCTATCCAGCTGGCTTGCGGAACATCCGTGGTTCTACCCAGGTGCCCGCCTGTGCAAGAAAATTGCCCGGACGGGCACCTGGGGTCTTCCTCCACCAATGAAAGCTGGAAAGTCACCATATGAACTTAGCTGTTGGTGCGACTATAAAATCCAATTCAATTAATCAAATCAAGCTTTACAAATAATTTTATATTTTAATCTCGACTGTTCGAAGGATCTTATGGGGTCTATAGGTCAAAGTTCATGGTCACAAATTGCATTTATGTGTTGATAGGCTCTTAGCATAAGGTAAATGTTTACGTCCGCATTTCTTAACATGTAAATAACTTCAATTTTTTTTATCCAATCATCATCAAACTTACATACTTTATTATAAACGGGACGATGATCGGTATCTATTGAGTTCAAGATCACTGGATGAAAGGTCACGGTCACAAAGGGGTCAAAGGTCTAATGCATTTACATAACACTTTTAACACATTTTCTTTAAATTTTCATCTTATAAATGTTGCATTATGTATCCTTTGAAAGGGTTATTATGAAATTACCTCCATGACATCACAGAAAAATTGTGGCCCTTGATTTAATGAGACAAGTTAAACAATACCCATGCCAGACTAGACACAGCAGACTTATTGCATGATTACAAGGTGAGCGATCTAGGGCCATCCTGGCCCTCTTGTTTAATTATTACTTCATTTCTTCATCTTTCATCAATTTTGTGCGCAATATGACCTATTTATGTGTTGACATGCCGTAAAACACCATTCATTCATTCATTCATTCTATCAAGTTTGTTCAAATGGTGGCCCCGTCCCGGACGTCACAGTTTTACATAGAGTTATATATTAAAATATTTAAATCTTATTCTCTGAAACTACAAGAGCCAGAGGTTTAATATTTTGCATTTATTATGAGCTTATGGTCCTTTACCATTATTCAAATGGTGACCCTGGGGACACATTTGGCTCTGCCTAAGGGGTCACAAGTTTTACATAGACTTCTTGTTTGTCTGTTTGCGTGTTTGTTTTTGTGTTTTGTGGTTTACTGTCCTCCTTGAATGCTACTTTCCCTGTCAGATCTTTTTATATTTCTTGTATATGGAAACATTAAAAAATCCCTGAAACCACAAGGCACACAGCTCTCATGTATTACATGTAGCCCTGGGGTCACTTTTGGCCCTGCCCCAGGGGTTACACTCTAGCACCTTAATTTTGTATTTGGTCTTTACCAAACGTTGTCAGTGTCTTTATATCAATGTTGTTAACACAACAGAGGCCACATTTTTTTAACAATCTTAACCAAACTTGCACAGATTGTATATGACCATAAGATTTCTAAGAAGTTTGATAATGAGCCAGTACTCAGGTGATCGATTTAGGGCCATCATGGCCCTCTTGTTTACTTAGAATATTTGGTCAAAGTTTGTATGCAAGATTGTATCTTGGAAACTACTTTACATAATCGATTGAAATTTTACACATGTATTCGACATCATATTAGACAACATCAGACAGCCAGGTTTTATAACGCATGCTTTTATTGTAACACAATTATGGCCCCTTTATAATACTTAGAATATTTGGTTTAAGTTAGTATGTAAGCTTATATCTCCGAAAATACTTCATAATTATACCGGTAATGGATTAAATCTTCTTGCATACCGGACAAGGATATCTGTCATTTTACCGGGGCTAGATATTTCCATTTCACCCTCAGGTCGAGATAAAATTCATGCGCGCCAACATCCGGTATGCAGGAAAACGTAGAACGTTAGTAGCTGGCGGCGTCAATGCACAACATGTCTCTCATATGCAAGTGAAGAATCTATGATGGGTTTTGGTTCAGATAGGGAATTTCAACCCTCGGTTCCGATAAAAACACGTATACCTCGGGTTGGAATTCCCTATCTTCACCGGATACCCATGAAAGATTCTTATATTCTCACATCATTAGGCAACATCATACAGCCAGTTTCTATAACTCATGCTTTAATTTACCAAAACTATGGCCTCTTTTATACTTTTTTTTTACAAGATTTGGTTAACAAGTGCAATAATTCTGTCCTCAATTAAGCAAAATTATGCCCTTCAACATTGTTTCCCAATAATTAAACAAGGTTGAAAGTCGAGCGTCTGCACATACCGGTGGTACTTCTTGTTTGTGTTTAGTTCAGCATAAACTAATGTTGATAAACTGACAAAACTGGAACATCAGCCGTTGTTTTATGCTATGTGATACACTATTGCTACTTTGCATTTGTCATATATATATACTACTCAAAATTTGCTAAGGATCACTTTTATTCTTCCATATCATTTTATTAGAAATTAATTCACACTAACGGTATTAATTTCATTGATACTTCAAAAATTTCACAATTTGAATCAAGTCATGAGATCACACGACCATACACTGCCCTAAATAATTCCATGTAAAATAGAAATACAGTCGAACTTCGATAGCTCGAACACCGGTAATTCGAATACCATCGGTAACTCGAGCACATTTTCCGGTCCCGACACAACTCCTATATAATTCAATGTAATTTAACCTCGATTATTCGAATATTATTTCTCGAATACCCCGGCTCGCTCGAATACTTTTTACGGTCCGAAAGTCTATTTTTGTGTGAATTTAAACCTCGCTAAATCGAAGGTGATGATCCGTTGACATGACACGTCGGCCATATTAATTGTATTTTATTTGTAGCAAGTTCGATCATAGTGCGAAAACAGATCGAGTTGGTTGTTAAAGGTGCGAACATTTATGATTGCAAAGCGATAATAGACACAATTTATGTTTAGTGAACTTCGTTTACTGTTAATTACGATAAATTAAACACTGTTGATTTTCTAATTAAATAACGTTTGTTGATTGGTTTCAATAAAAATAAAACAATAATTAAAATAAAGTGTGTTCACTTTTTAATTAGATAAGAGCATTTCCCGAGTATGTTTAGTGAACTTCATTTACTGATTAATCACGGTTGATTTTCTAATTAAATAACGTTTGTTGATTGGTTTTAATAAAAATTATGTGCTACGCTATTTTCTATTCTATTCAATTCTATGTAGTCTTACCTTGTTCTCATTATTCGGACTTCCAGCTTGTATGTTAAAATCTAATATTGTGATATTTCTTTAAATAAATGATAAAACACATTATTGCAGTTTTTCTTGTATTTTCAGTGTAATAATTACATGTTATATATCCGTTATGAGGTTTAAACAAACATGCATGAACATAAAAAACATACCGAGAACGATACATCACGTACACTAGTAACACTATTTCGGGCGGTACACAAATTCGGATAGATATTCTGTTTTATATCGTTTCCTCGATGCCTCGAAGCCACCGATAGCTCGAACATATCCCTCTGGTCCCTCTGACTTCGAGCTATCGAGGTTCGACTGTAATGCTATTTATTTCAGCAAAACATTTAGACAGCAAAAAAGTGATCCTCAGCAAATTTTGAGTAGTATATATATTTGCATAGATTTTCATGGCATTGAATATTCCTGAAATTTGAGATAGTGTTTAGTTGATTAATCTCAATTACAATTTTAATAAATGTGCAGATGTTGATCATTGCTGATTATACAGAACCTTCTCTGTAAATGTTTTAATTTATTAATACTTGTATTTTCACAACTCTTCTTTTAAAATTCCAAAGTAATATTGATATTTGCTAAATGGTATTTTAACAAAAAATGTCTGCAACTGTCGTTATCCCTGCACTTTTCCCCAGAAAGTAGGGGCTATTGTTATCCCATCCATTTGTCCGTCCATTCATGTGTCCATCCATCCGTCTGTGTTAATTGACAGTCCTCCTACACTGTTACAGGTACAAACTTGAAACTGTGGTATATGATTGGAAAATGTGTGCAAATGTGCAATGGAATTAAAATTTACATACGTCCCCTAGGATCGGGGCTTAGTCTAAGGGGCATAGAGGTGGTTTTAAATAAAAAGCACAATGCTAAAATGTAGGAGTGTGAAATGTTGTATGTATTGTCGATGGTGTCCAAATGTTGCTGCCATACAGCAGATGAAAAGGTAATACAAGATTTAAGACTCCGTCCTAGTAGTGTATTTTTGTTGTTCAAGTCGAACTTAGCTCCCTTGTAGTATTGTTCTTATTCAAGTTGAATTTGGTCTCAATTGTCTCTCTTCTTTGTATACATGAAAGTCTGCACAGGTCGTGTTAGAATTAAGAATAACAAGAGCTGTTGGATGACAGCACACTCTACTGTCCGAGGCCTTATCTATTTTTTGGGCAACGTGTAAAGATTCATAAAATTCCGCCTAGCAGTTTCTGACATAAGAGCTTACCAAAATAGGTTAACCAAGAAATTGACACTTAAAATTGAAATTGAAGTACAAAAATTGGCATAAAGTTGTCCGAATAGGTTGCATAGTTATATAATTTGTGTGTGGCATGTTATCTATTTATACTGGATACATATGTGAAGTTGCCTGGACTTCTGGCAGGCAGTTGGTGAGATATGAACTTACAGAAAAAGGTTAACTAACACTAATGGGAACGTTTTAATGGGCACACAACATCGGGACGAGTACAGGCCATGAGCTAGACAATTTTTTGCTACCATCTCTGATGGCAAATTCTTACTAGTAAAATGTTATGGAGCATGTTGTGAAGAAACAAAAAATCCATGATAAAAGTGCCAACAGGGTAGCTGTTTCCAGTTATTAGAGTTATCTCCCCCTTTTAAATAAACCCTGGTTTATTTTAAATATCATTTTCTCTGAAACAATAAGTGATAGAGGTCTAATATTTTGCATATGGCATAAGCTTACAGTTCACTATGCAGTTTATTAAAATGATGACCCTGGGTTCATATTTTATGTTTATTACATTTTTGTCTCGCCTTTTCGAAGAAAAAAGAGACGTGTTGCTTTTCTGGCGGCGGCGTCAACATTCAAGTTTTGCATTTAGGCCATTTTCTCACAAATCCTATGCACTAGACCTTTCAAACTTTGCTTATAGTTGTATCTTGGGTGGTACATCGCAACGTGATGAAGCAAATATGGAAGTGACCTTGACCCTCCAAGCAAAGGGCAGATAACTTAATAATTCTTACGTTCAACTTTTGCGTTTAGGTCACTTTCACAAACTGTATGCACTCGACCTTTCAAACTTTGCTTATAGTTGTATCTTGGGTGGTACATCGCAACGTGACAAAGCAAATATGGAAGTGACCTTGACCCTCCAAGCAAAGGGCAGATAACTTAATAATTTTTATGTTCAACTTTTGCGTTTAGGTCACTTTATCACGAACTGTATGCACTAGACCTTTTAAACTTTGCTTATAGTTGTATCTTGGGTGGTACATCCCAACGTGATGAAGCAAATGTAGAAGTGACCTTGTCCGTCCAAGCAAAGGGCAGATAACTTAATATTTTTTACGTTCAACTTTTGCGTTTAGGTCACTTTTTCACAAACTGAATGCACTAGACCTTTCAAACTTTGCTTATAGTTGTATCTTGAGTGGTACATCGCAACGTGACAAAGCAAATGTGGAAGTGACCTTGACCCTCCAAGCAAAGGGCAGATAATTTAATAATTTTTACGTTCAACTTTTGCATTTAGGTCACTTTTTCACGAAATGTATGCACTAGACCTTTCAGACTTTGCTTATAGTTGTATCTTTGGTGGTACATTGCAACGTGACAGCAGATGCAGATGTGACCTTGACCCTCCAAGCAAAGGGCAGATAACTTAATAATTGTACAATCAACTTTTGTGTTTGCATCAATTTCTTAGGAACTGTATGCACCAGACCTTTCTTTCAAACGTTCCTTATAGTTGTATCTTGGGTAGTACATCGCTATGTGACATAGTAGATGCAGATACCTTTGCCCTAAATTAATAATTTTGGGAAGGAGAATTTTTTTCCCTTTTTATTTTTAGCTCTACAGGCCAATGGCCAGCAGAGCTTATGGGATGGTGTGTTGTATGTCGTCCGTCGTCTTTCGTCTGTCTGTCGTCTGTTTGTCGTCCGTTAACTTTTCTTCAAACAACTTCTCCTCAGAAACCGCTTGGCTAATTTTGACCAAACTTCACATGGATGATCCTTAGATGAATGCCTTTTAGATTTGTTAAAATTAGGTCAGCGCTACATCCAAGATGGCTGCCATTACCATATGTGGTTGAAACCTTAAAAAATCTTCTTCTCCAGAACTGCCGGACACTGATTTCAACAGTTTTTCTTTTAAAATGATTGCCAATGCCTAGACGATCATGTTTGTTCAAATAATGTCCCCGGGGTCAAAAATGGCCGGGCCCAGGGGGTCCAAAGTTTGTATAATGAGGTTTTGCATGTTTTTCATATAGACATATAGGAAAAACTTTAAAAAATCTTCTTCTCTAAAACCACAGGGCACAGAGCTCTCGCGTATTACATGTAGCATCAGATCATGGTCCTCTACTAAGTTTGTTCAAATGGTGACCCTTGGGTCAAATTTGTCCCCGCCCCAGGGGTCACTTATATAGGATTTTTTTTTAAAAAATCTTCTCGAAAACTACAAGAGCCAGAGGTTTGATATTTTGCATTTACTATAAGCTTATGTCCCTTTACCAAGTTTGTTCAAATGATGACCCTCGGTCACATTTGGCCCCGCCCCAAGGGTCACATGTTTTACATAGACATGTATAGGGAAAAACTTAAACAATCTACTTCTCTGAAACTGCAAGAGCCGGAGGTTTAATATTTTGCATTTGCTATAAGCTTGTGGTCCTCTACCAAGTTTGTTCAAATGGTGACCCAGGGGTCACATTTGGCCCCACCCCGAGGTCACAGTTTAACATAGGCTTGTATAGGGAAAAACTGAAAAAAATTCTCTGAAACTGCAAGAGCCAGAGGTTTAATATTTTGGATTTGCTATAACCTTATGGTTCTCTACCAAGTTTGTTCAAATGGTGAGCCTGGTGTCAAATTTGGCCCCGCCCTGGTGGGGTCACAGTTTTATATAGACTTATATAGGAAAAATATTAAAGTCTTCTTCTCTGAAACTGCAAGAGCCAGAGGTTTAATATTTTGCATTTACTATAATCTTATGGTGTATTACCAAGTTTGTTCAAATGATGACCCTGTGGTCACATTTTCCCAGCCCCTGTTGTCACATGTTTTACATAGACTTGTACAGGGAAAAACTTAAAAATTATTCTTCTCTGAAACCACAAGGCACACAGCTCTCATATATTACATATAGCCCTGCAGTCACATTTGTCCCTGCCCCAGGTGTTACACTCAGCACCTTCATTTTGTATTTGATCTTTACCAAACGTTGTCAGTGTCTTTATATCAATGTAGTTAACACAACAGAGGCCACATTTCTTGAACAATCTTAACTAAACTTGCACAGATTGTATACGACCATAAAATTTCGAAGAAGTTCGATAATGTGCCAGTATTCAGGTGATCGATTTAGGGCCATGTTGGCCCTCTTGTTTTTTATTCGGCCAGTAGAGCTTATGGGATGGCGAGTTGTCCGTCGTCCGTCCGTTGTCTGTCACTCCGTCTGTTAACTTTTGTCTTGTGAACACTCTAGGGCCTTCATTATTAATTGAGTCTTTACGAAACTTTGCCAGTGTCTTTATATCAATAAAAGCTCGGACAAGTTCGAAAACCAGCCAGATCGGATAAATTTCACCGGAGTTATGGCCGTTGTTTTTTCTGAAAATTGCTATTTTCTGCCTTGTGAACGCTCTAGAACATTCATTTATTACTTGATTGTTACCAGACTTGCACAGATTGTTAATATCAATGAAAGCTCGGAAAGTTTGAAAACCTGCAAGATCGAATTACTTTCACCGGAGTTACGGCCCTTGTTTTGCTGAAAAATGCCATATTAAGCCTTGTGAACACTCTAGCACCTTCATTTATTATTTGATCTTTACCAAACTTACACAGATTGTTAATTGCAATGAAAGCTCAAACAGTTTGAAAACCAGCTAGGTCAGACCATTAACAGCGGAGTTATTGCCCTTGATTTAGTTAAAAATGCTGTATTGTGCCTCATTAAAACGATATGGCCTTCATCTTTCATCCAATCTTTACCAAACTTTACCAGATTGTTTATATCAATGAAAGCTCAAACAAGTTTGAAAACCAGCTAGATCGGACCATTAACAGCGGAGTTATGGCCCTTGATTTAGTTAAAAAATGCTATATTTTGTCACTTAAGATGATAGGGACTTTATCTTTCATTCAATCTTTACCAAACTTTACCGGGTTGTTTATATAAATGAAAGCTCAGACAAGTTTGAAGACCAACCACATCGGACCATTAACAGCGGAGTTATGGCCCTTGATTTAGTTAAAAATGATATATATTGCCTCGTTAATATGATAGGGCCTTCATTTTTCGTGCGATCTTTTTGAAACTTTACCAGATTGTTAATATCAATGAAAGCTCAGATAAATTCGAAAACCAGCCAGGTCGGACTAGAAACAGTGGAGTTATGGCCCTTGATTTAGTTAAAAATGCTATATTTTGCTTCGTTAATTCGATAGGGCCTTCATCTTTCATTTGATTGTTACGAAACTTTACCTGATTGTTAATATCAATGAAAGCTCAGTCAAGTTCGAAAACCAGCCAGATCGGACCAGTAACAGTTTAGTTATGGCCCTTGATTTAGTTAAAAATCCTATATTTTGCCTCGTTAATTCGATAGGGCCTTCATTTTTCATCCGATCTTTAAGAAACTTTACCAGATTGTTAATGTCAATGAAAGCTTGGTCAAGTTCGAAAACCATCCAGATTGGACCATTTACATCGTAGTCATGGCCCTTGATTTTCTGAAATATGTTATATCTTGGCCTCATTAAGACGAAATGGCCTTCATTTGGCCGGATTTCATTGAAACTTTGCAGGGATGATCAGTACCAAGCTTAGTTGTACATAGTCACCGTGTTCCAGTTGAATGATTTTGGTGGAGTTATAGCCCTTTAAAGGTTTTAATACACAAACTTTGTTCTGACTAATTCTCCTGAACCCCTGGACGGTTTAAACGAAACTTTTTAGGGATGATCGATTCTATGTTTTGTTATGCAAATCATCGCCGTGTTCCGGTTGAATGATTTTTGGCGGAATTATGGCCCTTTAAAGTTTTTAATACACAAACTTTGTTCTGACTAGTTCTCCTAAGCCCCTGGCCGGATTTAAACGAAGCTTTTTAGGGATGATCAATTCCATGTGTAGTTGTGCAAATCATTGCCGTATTCCGATTTTTTGGCAGAATTATGGCCCTTTAAAGGTTTTAATACACAAACTTTGTCTTATCTACTTCTCCTGAACCCCTCGCCAGATTTCAATGAAACTTTGCAGGATGATCAGCACCAAGCCTAGTTGTGCATGTTATCGTCGCGTTCCGATTTACAGATATTTGGCAGAGTTATGGCCCTTTAAAGGATTTTGATACCACAATTTTTTTCCGAGCTAGTTCTCCTGAACCCCAGGCTGGATATAGATGAAACTTGACAAGGATGATCAGTATCAAGCCTAGTTGTGCATATCATCGCCATAAATTATTTCGGTTGAATGATTTTTTGCAGAGTTGTGACCCTTTAAAAGTTTTAATACACAAACTTTGTCCAGATTAGTCTCTTCTGAACTCTTTTCCAGATTTCAGCGAATCTTGGCAAGGATGATCAGTACTAAGCCTAGTTGCACCTGTCATTGCCATGTTCTGGTTGAACGAATTTTGGCAGAGTTATGAGCCCTTAAAGGTTTTAATACACTAACTTTGTCTAGACTAGTTCTCCTGAACCTCTGGCTGGATTTCAACGAAACTTTGCAGGATGATCAGTACCAAGCCAAGTTGCATATATCATCACCATGTTCCGGTTGAATGATTTTTGAAAGACTTATGGCCACTTATACATAAACTTTATCTTGAGCCAGTAGAGTGTCCACAGGCCCTCTTAGGCCTCTTGTTTATAGAATGGCATTTTGTTTTTAAACAAATGCACTTAAATTTTATCTTAGCAATCTGTAAACTCCATTGTTTTTAGTTATTAAAATGTTTACAAAGTTTAAGCAACATTTATCTTTTTATTACATAGAATTATATAGGAAAAGGCTAAAAATGACATCTTCTTGGAAACCACTTGAAGGATTTTGATGAAACTTCTTTACAAGGATCTTTAGGATAGTCTCCCTCAGATTTATGTTTTTCGCGGCAGCCAGTCATCCAAGATGGCCACCATGGCTAAAATTAGGTCAAATTTAAGGAAATTTCAAACAACATCTCCGAAACCACTTAATTATTATATTCCATTCTTGTGAAATATCATAAACATGTTCCTTGGGTTAGCCTTTATCATATTTGTGTTTTTCACTATCGTCGAATATTCAAAATGGCTGCCACGGCGATCCAAAGTTTGCATAGAGTTATATAGGAAAAGGCTAAAAATAACATCTTTTCGGAAACTGCTTGAAGGATTTTGATGAAACTTCATTACAATGATCTTTAGGATAGTCCCCCTCAGAATTATGTTTATCGCGGCTGCCAGTCATCCAAGATGGCTGCCATGGCTAAAATTAGGTCAGATTTAAGGAAATTTCGAACAACATCTCCTCCGAAACCACTTATTCCATTCTTGTGAAATATAAACATGTTCCAGGGGTTATAAACCTCTATCAAGTTTGTGTTTTTTCGTTATCGTCGAGAAATCAAAATGACCGCCACAGCGAGCCAAAGTTTACTTAGAGTTGTATAGGAAAACGTTAAAAATGACA
This sequence comes from Cyrtodaria siliqua, assembly GCA_037043455.1. Taxonomy (NCBI): domain Eukaryota; kingdom Metazoa; phylum Mollusca; class Bivalvia; order Adapedonta; family Hiatellidae; genus Cyrtodaria; species Cyrtodaria siliqua. The sequence goes on from JAWPHD010010580.1 coordinate 43,737, forward strand.
TCTTCTCTGAAACCACAAGGATTTTCATGAAAATTAATCACAATGATCTTTGGGTTAGTCCCCCTCAGATATATGTTTTTTGGGGCCTCCAGTCATACATGATGGCCACCATGGCTAAACTTAGGTCAAATCTAAGGACATTATCAAACGACATATTACCACATTTCATTCTAGTTAAATATCATATACATGTTCCTGTTGTTGGCCTCTATCAAGTGTTTTTTTTTCGTTGTCAAATATTCAAAATGGCCACCATGATAACCCAAAGTTTACATAGAGTTATATATAGGAAACATGTTTCTTGGGTTGGCCTCTATCATGTTTATGTTTTTGAATCACACCATACCAGTAGAGCGTCTACAGGCCCACTTGGGCCTCTTGTTTTTATTAAAGTCCCGCCCCGTTAGGGGAGACGTGAATCTTCGGATTTCTTGTTATTAATTTTGTGTATGATTTCGAAATATTTTGCTTTGTTGAACATTATCAGTGGATAACATCGACATCAGCAACACTTCATTGACATCATGACTATAAGCATCCTGGTTCTTTTGTGTTCAGGGTTAGTTATTGTTGAACCTGTTTATGGATCTCGACATAGCGATCACAATGTCGTCCAGGTGTATGTGTGTCAGTTCGTTAGTTTGTAAGTCTGTCTGTGTGCCCGATACTCATTTCTCAATATCTTCTTTGTTACTTGAGGATTTTCACCAAACTCCACCAGAATAATCTTTAAATGAATCCAAGATTATGTTCACAATTTCAGGTTGCTGTGCCCTACTTTTGACAAAATATAGGTCACGTCCAGTCTGCACTATGACATGCGTAATTTGCTTCTTTCTTGCAAGATTTTCACCAAACTTCACCAGAATTTTCCTTATATGCATCTTACATCATGTGCAGAATTTCAGATTGGAAAAATAGAGGTCGCATCTGGTCTCCGCTACAACACACGTAATCGCTTCAATCTGGCAGGATTTTCACCAAACTTCACCAGAATGTTCCTTATATGCAACTAACATCACGTACAGAATTTCGGATTGCTGTGACCCACTTCAGACAAAATAAAGGTCACGTCCATTCTCCGCTACAACGCATATTTTGCTTCTTTCTTGCAGGATTTGCACCAAACCTCATCTCAATGTTCCGTGTATGCATCTAACATTCATGTGCAAAATTTCGGGTCACTGTGATCTACTTCCAACACACCCTGTCTCCGCTCCAACATGCATCCTTCACTGTTAATTAAACGAGTTAAATTAAATATTAAGTAGGTAAGGAACGAATATCTCTTGGGATTGACATTGGTGTCGGTCAAATCAAAAATCTGGACTTCATAACTTCATAATAGGTTGTGGCCTTCTAGTTAATATTTAGCGATTATGAATTTTCTTTAGCTGAGAAAGCCTGATCTTTTGCATATACCAAGGTAATAAACATTTTATTAATTATTTGACTTATTACATTATTTCAGGCTGCAAACAATCAATGGCGGACAATCATTTGGCTCGGGACATTTTTTATGATACTGGTGATCTGGTCCTGAAGAAGGAAGTCCTCAGTGCAGTCATTAATAACAATGTCCTGCAGGTATTAATTCATTTTATTATTTTATATCTTCTGGTGTTATCGTACAACACTTTTAAGCTCTACTGGCCATCCGTCCATTGTTACTTTTTGCCTTGTGAGCATGACAGGAACTTCGAATCATTATTAATTGGACATTATGTTGGTCCGAGTATTAACTTCCTTACCCCATCCAACCCCTTCTCCAAGAAGCGAAAACGGAGTTGGCTTGGGTATGAAATAAAACATTAATTTCAGCTTAACACATTTGCGTATTGTAAAATTAAAACATTTAATATGTAATTTAAACAGGTTATAACATTTTTCCAGTAAAAAAAATGTTTTTAAGCATGTTTTATTGTTGAAATATCCTGTAATATAAGCTTTCCCATCGCTTAATGGAATTAAGGCGGGACCACGTAATGATCTTTACCAAACTTTACCAGGATATTTATATCAATAGCATTCAAACCTATTGGTTGCCTGTCTGAAGCAACAACATCATCAGCTCAACTTTTTCGAAGAAAAGAGCTATTGTCATCACTTGATCGTCGTTGTGTGCGTTCTGGTTAAAGTTTGTATGTAAGCTTGTATCTCCAAAACCACTGTACATAATGAATTGAAACTTCACACATGTTCGACATCATTAGACAACATCATACAGCCAGATTTCTATAACTCATGCTTTTATTTTAACAAAATTATGGCCCATATTATACTTAGAATATTTGGTTAAAGTTTGTATGTAAGCTTATATCTCCGAAACCACTTTACGTAATAGTAGAGCAACAATGAGCTGAAAAGATGCATATTTCAAGGGGGTACCCGGACCCGAGATATAACGAGCACTGTCATATATCAAAATGTTCGGCATAGTCTGAAGTTTTTTGGACTACCGGCATAAATTCTGAAATGTTGGTACTAACTTGGCAATTCAAGATGGCTTCCAAGATGGCCGCTTTTGTTTAGAAAACCTGATATAAAACTGAACAATGAACGTATGGATTGTTTTTTCCTCAAAACTCAGTAAATGGTAATAAAACTTAACTGATTATATAATTGGAAGGAAAATAAATTTAAAAAAAAAGTTCACCTTTTTTTAGGGGTCAAAATCTAGGTCAAAAGGTCAAATTAGTGCAATAAATGACAATTGACCATACAAAAGTTAGTGCTGGGACAACAATTTTTTGAATAACAGACATTATTATACACCAAAACAATTGTAAGAAAGGGTGCTTTAAACAAATGATTTTAAATTTGACCTAAATTGAGGACATACATAGATATTCAAGATGACACCAATTTATTTATTTATTATGCAAAATGCGAGCACTTCAGAAAATAATAATTTAATTTTTTTTTTTTATCAAACTAACTATGCCATAAGAAATAAAATAAGAAATAAAAATCACCCTTCCTAATTTAGGGGTCAAAATCTAGGTCAGAAGGTCAGTTTAGTGCAAAACGTGACGGTTGACTATAGTTAGTATTGAGACAACTCATTTTTTGTGTAACATTTATTAAATCTAAACAAATTGTTCTAGTGCGAAAAAAGCATAAGCTTAAAAATATATGCATAATGGGAGTAAGATAACATAATTATGCTAATGTGTATGCTGCTTACTTGGAGAGGTCATAGGTCCGAGTTTGAACTTCCCTATACAAGACAATGTTTTGTAAGATATTTGCTGGTGATAGAAGTGTTTCATAGATGGCTGCCTTTTTAAACGGATATAACGATGAAAACAGCTTGAGGGACATTTTTCTCCTTCAAAATTCAGTAAAAATAAAAAATTGTGACATACGAAACAAACCATTTTACAATACAAAACAAATTTAGGTGTCAAAGTCTAGGTCGTCAAATTAGTGCCAAGTAATATAAATGTTAGTATTGAGACTACATTTTATTTGTGCAAAACACACTTTATTATATACTTTATTAACTGTAAGGACAACTTTAAATAAATGAATGAAACCTCCCCTATACATCTCACCTCTGTCAAGGGCATAATTATAAAGGATCTTCAGTTATGAATATATACTGTGCTAGTATGTGTCTTTCAATATGAAATGGCTCCGCTATAAAATTGCATTACATAAAGCTTATCAATGGCAGACAAAGCATATACGATGCTCTTAGAAAAGTCGAATATAGACTCATCAAGATTTATAATTCATGTGATGTAAAATAAGAACTCTTTTAAAAGAAGGTTTTAATAGTAGTTGTAATGTTCAAAATGTGTTCATAACCTTCCCTATTCATCTCTATTCATATGTCATTATTAAAAACAGTAGTCATGTTTTCCTTTTAATCTTGGTACTGCAGTGCATCTCTCACTATTAATTTCAATGCAGACTTTTGACATTTGCATGTTTCGCTTTGTGTATATCACAAAGCACATTTCTTTTTCGGCTGCGAATTTGTCAAATAGTTTATGAGCTGGTTTCTACCATGACCAGTATGCTTACTTATTTTCAGTTTGAAAGTATTTAGACTCGTAATAACTGCATGTGTTGCACTCATGTTTGCTGCATAGTGAGCATACAATAGCAATCTTATGTCAGCTTCTTCTTAGAGAAAAGCTCTTCAGCGTATTGTAACCAACATTATTTTTACCTCTAAAACTATGAGGCATAATCCTAATACCATCACAAATGACCATAGAATGATTTTCATTCAACAAAGCGGGAGTGTTTTGGAGAATACAAGATGCAGAAGTTCCAAAGCTCATCTTTGAATTTGTTGTCAGTCTGCATCATTTTTTAATCTGGATATTTTTTTTTCAAATCGGGTAGATTAAATTAAATTATTACATTATTTCAGGCTGCAAACAATCAATGGCGGTCAATGAAGATAATAGTGACATAACATGTGTTCATGTTCAAAGAATCAACCTCACTATGTGTAGCTGTGTTTTGTGCTTGGATGCTATAATGCATGTAGCTGTTTAACGCTACATGCATTCTACTCACGCCAAAACTCATTGTGATTTATTAATCCCCCACCGGTTCCGTGGGGGACTATAGGTTTGCACCCCACTCCTTCCGTCCTTCCGATTGCTTGTCCGGGCCATATTTTCAATACTATAAGACTTTGAGATATCAGACTTGGTATGTGGATACATCTTGGGATAGCGGTGTGTCGCGTACCAAAATAAGGTCACTGTGACCTTGACGTGACCCCTTGTCATAGAAAATGCTTGTTCGGGCCATCTTTTCAATACTATAACACTTAGAGATACCAAACTTGGTATGTGGATACATCTTGGGATAGCGGTATGTCGCGTACCAAAATAAGGTCACTGTGACCTTGACCTCTGTCAGAAAATGCTTGTCAGGACCGTATTTTCAATACTGTAACACTTGGAGATAACAAACTTTGTATGTGAATACATCTTGGGATAGCGGTGTGTCGCGTACCAAAATAAGGTCATTGTGACCTTGACCTGTGACCTCTGTCATAGAAAATGCTTGTCTGGACCGTATTTTTAATACTATAACACTCACATGGCGGGAGGTGTACAGTACTGGTTCTACCCAGGAAAAGCGGATGGTCTGCTCCACCACAAAAACATTGACCATCATATAAAACCCTACTTGTGTTGAAAATGACGTAAAACACCATACAAAAAAACAAACAAAACAGATTTCAAACTTGGTATGTGAATACATCTTGGGATAGCAGTGTGTCGCGTACCAAAGTAAGATCACTGTGACCTTGACCTGTGACCTCTGTCAAAGAAAACGCTTGTCCGGACCGTATTTTCAATACTGTAACACTAAGATATACCAAACTTGGTATGTGAATACATCTTGGGATAGCGGTGTGTCGCGTACCAAAAAAAGGTCATTGTGACCTTTACCTTGATCTTTGACCTCCATCATAGGAAATGTCTGGAAAATGCTTGTCTGGGCCGGTGGGGGACTGGATTGCCCTGCAATTCTTGCTATTGAAGTTAATACCTTGGTATTATCGCCTATATAAAACATTATTCAATCATCCCAAAATCTGTTTGTTTGAATGTTCACAGGCTCATCAACACATAATATATTATTTAGAGCCACCCAGAGAGAGAGAAGGATAACTAGAAAATGTGTCGAAGGGACTCCAATGCCCATTAAAGAGTTATCGGTTGCTTACAAAATGGAGTAATAAAATGTTAAGTGTAATACTAAAAGGCAAGTTATATGGACCTGATTTGGATGAACATAATAGTGCCATATAGATGTGTGCATGAAATTTGAATACTGTAAGGCTTTTGGTATGTGAGTAATTGACTTAATAAACAAGAGGGCCAAGGTGGCCCTAAATTGATCACCTGAGTACTGGCCCATTATGGAACTTTGAAATCTTATGGTCATATACAATCTGGGCAAGTTTGGTTAAGATTGTTCAAAAAATGTGACAAAGTTTGGTAAAGATCAAATGAAGGTGTTATGTAACCCCTGGGTAGGGCCAAATGTGACCACAGGACTAGATGTAATATATGAGAGCTGTGTGCCTTGTCGACCATTTCAGAGAAGATTTTTTTAATTTTTTACTATAAAAATCTATGTAAAACTGACAAGTCAGGGTCACCATTTGAACAAACTTGGTAGAGGACCATTAGCTTATAGAAAATGCAAAATATTAAACCTCTGGCTCTTGCAGTTTCAGAGAAAAAGTTGTTTTTTTTTAAAGTTTTTCCTATACAAGTATATATAAAACTGTGACCCCTGGGGCAGGGCCAAATGTGACCCTAGGGTCACCATTTAAACAAGACCATAAGCTTATCGTAAACAGGGCTTCCGTTAACGGGCATACGGGCGTAAATTATGTCCAGAAACCGTAGTTGTACAGCAAAAATTAACATTAAAGGCGTACAGTGTACTTCCAAAAACTTCAAAGTACGCCGCAATTCTTTACTCTGGCATACATGTGATACTTTCAGGACCTCAATCTGGGAGTTTAGTGATTTTTTTAAGGGAGATTCATGCAAAAATCTGGGAGGTTTTTTCGCGGACTATTTTTAGCGAGTGAGCAGTATTTCATACCCAAATTCCATAAACGAATACCTAAAAATACACTTTTAAATAAGTTTCTTCATTTATGTCAGGGGAGATAACAAGAATGAGTAAAAACAGTTTTTAAACAATATTTAATTAATAACCAATGATAAACATGTTCGCTGTTCATTTCGCTGTTGTTTGGTTATGCTCAATAATCTACTTTAATACTTACAGACAGTGTCCCTTTAAAGTTTGTTGTTATATTTTTGTACTTACAAAACATAAAAATATTGAGAAAGTAAGAGTTTAAAAAAAACTAAAAAATAAATATTTTTTTTTTTTTACCCCACCCACTCCACCAAATATTGGCCGCGATTTTTCAAAAACGGCCGTGCAAAAGACGGCTGCACGGCTGGCTGCATACTAACTTCCACTCTGGAAAATAACCGATAGTATGAATCAAATTGAGTTCGATATACAATAGTACGAATCTAATTGAGTACGAAGTACGAAATTTCGTAGGAGGGTTAGAATTCCGTGAGATTTCATCTCACGCCGTGAGGTATCACATGACTGTATGCTCTGGACGTCCTATAATTTGTAAATTACCGATTATAGCCCCGCCCACATAATCTACTTTCATTTGAGACAGCCGAGGTAACAAGTTGTAAAGCAATTAAAACTCAGTGGAGCCTGTAATTGACAGGTAATGAATGAATGAATGGTGTTTTATGGCACGTCGACACATAAATAGGTCATATTGTGCGCAAAAACCGATGAAAAATGAAGAAATGAAGTATTAATTAAAAAATTAATGTAAATATATAAAGATAAAAATATTGACAGGTAAAACCAGTTTAAGTTTTATCAAGGGTCACACGTGGCTGGCATGAGGAGAGAGTGGTAATTAGTTAATTACCCTAGTTACCCTAGCCGGCGCATTTCACAAAATGAAAGTAGCAGTATAATCTCGATGCCAAATTGCTTAATTTATATTCATTAACCACAAAGTTGAAACTCCTTACACAAACAGCTTATGTTTTTTATGCTTTTTCTTTTATATGTGTGTGTCATTTTTCTATGTATTTATCAATGTTACAAAGAGATAGACAACATTGAATAATCTCTAACCTAGGGGAAGAACTCTTAATTACCACTGGCAAACACGATCGATTGTTTTGATAATAAAAGAAACTGTTACATTTGACAGTACCTGTTGACAGTTTTACTGTAACTTTTCATTAATGTATGCCAGTTTAAAAGCTTTACTTGACTGATGAATTGAAAACTGTTTACAAAAAGTAATTCACTGTATAAAAACAGTGGGTGGGGTATGACACGCAAAAGCAAATTAATTAATTTTAGTTTAAAACTGTTTATATAATGTATAAACATATATATACTGAACCAAACAGCTAACGCACCACTTAGACAATACCTTTAATATATCAATAAAAACAATCAATAAATCAAATTTCATTCTGAATGAGACTAATATCTTGTCAATAACGACTGTAAATTTTAACAAGGCCCAAGAGGGCCTGTGGACGCTCTAAAACGGGTCTTTTATCAAGGGGCGTTGACATAAAATTCCCATCAGTACTTCTTTTAAAACATTGCAAAAACAACAGGGCTAGGAAGGCCTTAGATAAATACTAACATTTATATTATTTGGCACTAATTTGACATCGATCTGGACTTCGACACCTAAATTATAAAGGGGATGTTTGTATTGCATAATGGTTTGTTTCGTATGTCACAGTTTTTGAAACAGCATATTTTTACTGAAGCCGTTTTCATCGTTATATATCCGGTTAAAAAGGCAGCCATCTATGAAACACTTCTATCACCAGCAAATATCTTAGGGATATTCCATTAAAACATACATGGGACCCCAGGAAAGCACTTTTGAAATTGACCACCCACCCATAGATGCAAAATTGAGTTTGCAAGACCCACCTATACAATTTGAGTTGGCTAAAATACAGCCACCCATAGATTTTATTTATTTATATTGAACTACATATATATATATACATATGAACTACATACAAACATGACAACTGCTTGAAGAACGTGGGAAAAGTCCTAGGCCGGAAAAAGAAGTACGAGATTGTCAAATGTGGGAAAAAAATAATATAATTTTCTTAAGGGAATGTTTTTAAAGAGGAAACGTTTATTAAAATGTATGCTTTAGGTATAATATCAATCACCTATTGAATTTAGCAATGATTTTAACATACAACATACAAACAAACAGTGGAAGTAACCAGTAGAGCTAACAATATTATTTTCTTTTACAGTTTTATGATCGCACTGCGAATCACGTCAAAACCCGTACCAGGTCCTGCAAATTAAACCATCCAATAAAGGTGCGCGTTCCCGGTGTTATTTAGCAGCTTACATTTGTGATAAAGTATTCAAACTTTTCTTTTTCTTTTTTTTTACATATATGTTGCCCCCTCCGACCCAATTCCCCCCCCCCCCCCCCCCCCCCCCCCCCCCCCCCCCCCCCCGCCTCTCACCACCATCCCACCTCCCAATTGAAACTATTCTTTCTTTTTTTTAAACATATTTCTGTGTTGCTTTTGTCAATTGTTACACATGTTGCCCCCTCACCCACTGCCACCCTCCCCGCACCCCACCCCCCACCACACATTCGAAACTAGAATATTTTTATTTAATTTGTGCTCGACTGATCAGAGATCAGCAGAGCTTATGCCGTGGTGCGGCGTCCGTCGTCCGTCCGTCTGTCCGTCTGTCCGTAAACTTTTATTTGTAGCGACAACTCCTCTGAAACTACTGGATGGATATTCATGAAACTTTACAGAAATGTTGCCCATAAAGTCTACTTGATCCTAGCAAAAATTCATGTTGATGTGAAATCCAAGATGGCCGCCAAAGCTAAAAATAGAGTTTTAAAATACAAGTTTGTAGCGGCTACTTCTTGAAAACTATAAGTGATATTGATATGGTACTTTTCTAAAATGATCAGCATGACATGATGTTGATCCTTGTCAAAAATCGTTTTGATTCAACGTTAAACATGGCTGCCAGCGGCCATCTTTGTTTACATAGAGTTATATAGTAAAAACTTGTAGCGACTACTCCTCTGAAACTACTTGGCGGATTGTCATGAAACTTTACACGAATGTTGCTCTTGATGTCTAATTGATCCTAGCATAATTTCAGATCTGCCAGAAATTCAAGATGGCCGTCACAGCTAAAAATAGATTTTTAAAAAATAAGTTTGTAGCGACTACTTCTTGAAAACTATAAGTGATATTGATATGGGACTTTTTCTAAAATGATCAGCATGACATGATGTTGATCCTTGTCGAAAATTATTTTGATTCGACGTTAAATATGGCTGCCAGTGGCCATCTTTGGTTACATAGAGTTATATAGTAAAAACTTGTAGCGACTACTCCTCTGAAACTACTAGACGGATGTTCATGAAACTTCACAGGAATGTTGCTCTTGATGTCTAGTTGATGCTAGAAAAATTTCAGGTCGGCCGGAAATTCAAGATGGCCACCACAGCTAAAAATAGATTTAGAATAAATAAGTTTGTAGCGACTACTTCTTCAAAACTATAAGAGATATTGATATGGGACTTTTTCTAAAATGATCAGTATGACATGATGTTGGTCCTTGTCGAAATCGTTTTGATTTGATGTTAAACATGGCTGCCAGCGCCCATCTTTGTTTACATAGAGTTATATAATGAAAACTTGTAGCGACTACTTCTCTGAAACTACTTGACGGATTTTCATGAAACTTCACAGGAATGTTGCTCTTAATGTCTAATTGATCCTAGCAAAATTTCAGGTCGGCCGAAAATTCAAGATGGCCGCCACGGTTAAAAATAGATTTTCAAAAAACAAGTCTGTAGCGACTACTTCCTGAAATCAAAATCAATCAGTAGAGCTTCAAGGTCATTGACCTCTTGTTATTTTTTGTTACATATTTCTGTGTTGTGTTGGTCAATTCTTACACATATATGTTGCCCCCTCACCGCCCACCACACCCCCACCCCCACCCCTGCCTCTCCCCCTCGCCCCCACTTGAAACTTTTTTTTTTTTTTACATATTTCTGTTTTGTTTTAGTCAATTCTTACACAGATATGTTGCCCCCTGCCCACCCCCCACACACCCCTTCACCCCCTGCCCACCTCCACCCCCCCCCCCCCCCCTACACACACACTCGAAACTAGAATTATTATTTTTTTTATTTTTTTACATATTCGTGTTGTGTTGGTCAATTCTTACACCTATATGTTGCCCCCTCACTGCCCCCCCCCCCCCACACCCACCCCCACCCCTGGATCTCCCCCTCGCCCCCACTTGAAGCTCTATTTTTTTTAATTTTTTTTTTTAAATATTTCTGTTTTGTTTTAGTCAATTCTTTAGACATCTCCTCCGAAACCACTGATTCCATTCTACTGAAATATCATGTACATGTTCCTTGGGTTGGCCTCTAATAAGTTCGTGTTTTTCATTATCGTCGAATAATCAAAATGGCCACCACAGCGACCCGAAGTTTACATAGAGTTATATAGGAAAACGTTAAACATGACATCTCTCAAACTGCTTGAAGGATTTTGATGAAATTTATAATCACAATGATCTTTGGGTTAGTCCCCCTCAGATTTGCATTTTTGGGGCCTCCAGTCGTCCATGATGGCCACCATGGCTAAACTTAGGTCAAATTTAAGGACATTTATCAAACAACATGTTACCACTTGTTCCATTCTAGTTAAATATCATATGCATGTTCCTGTTGTTGGCCTCTATCAGGTTTGTGTTTTTCGTTGTCGTCAAGTATTCAAAATGGCCGCCACAATAACCCAAAGTTTACATAGAGTTATATATAGGAAACATGTTTCTTGGGTTGGCCTCTATCATGTTTTTTTTTTAATCACATCATACAAGTAGAGCGTATACAGGCCGTCTTGGGCCTCTTGTTATTGTTTGTTGTATTTTATTTATTTTTTTAAATTATTTTTAAATATATCTGTTGGTTTCATATTACAGGTCACTTCGGGGCATTTGTCACTTACTGTGACATTTTTTGTTTTATCTTGAGTGGTACATATTCTGTTGTGACATAGTTGTGTCTTGGGTAGTGCATCTTTTTGGACGCATGCATTTCATCTATGACCTTGACCTACTTTTTGAAGCTGATGATTTTTAGCTCTACTGGCCAAAGGCCAGCAGAGCTTATGGGAAGGCCAGCAGAGCTTATGGGATGGCGAGTTGTTCTTCGTCCGCCATCGTCCATCGTCGTCCGTTAACTTTTTCTCGTTAAGATGATAGGGCCTTCATTTTTCATCCGATCTTTACCAAACTTTAACAGATTGTTAATATCAGTGAAAACTCGGACAACTTAAAAAAACAGCAAGATCGGACCAGTAACAGCGGACTTATGGCCTTTGATTTAGTTAAAAATGCTATATTTTGCCTCGTTAAGATGATAGGGCCTTTATTTTTTATCCAGTCTTTACCAAACTTTAACAGATTGTTAATATCAATAAAGCTTGAACAAGTTTGAAAACCAGCCATATCGGACCAGTAACAGCAGAGTAATATGGCCCTTGATTTAGTTGAAAATGTTATATTTTGCCTCGTTAAGACGATAGGGGCTTCATTGTTCCTCTGATCTTCATTTTTCATTTTTTTTTTATTTTTTTTTTCCTTTTTTTTTCCTTTTTTTTTTTAGCTCTATTGGGCAAGTTCGAAAACCAGCCAGATCGGACCAGTAATAGAGGAGTTATGGCTCTTGATTTAGTTAAAAATGCTATATTTTGCCTCATTAATAGGTAGGGCCTTCATTTTTCATCTGATCTTTACCAGACTTTACCAGATTCTTTAGTTATGGCCCTTGATTTAGTTAAAAATGCTGTATTGTGCCCAAAACTTTCAAAAAAACGTAAATGGCAGTCACTCGCTTCATTGATGTTATGAGAGTCATGTGAGCCAGTAGAGCGTCCACAGGCCCTCTTGGGCTTCTTGTTTTTAGCTCTACTGGCCAAGGGCCAGCAGAGCCTATGGGATGGTGTGTTGTCCGTCTTCCGTCGTCCGTCCGTCCGTCGTCCGTTAACTTTTCTTGTGTACACTCTAGAGGCCACATTTCTGATGCAATCATCATGAAACTTTGTCAGAATGTTTGTCTCAATATGAAATCTCGGTCAAGTTCAAAAATGGTCATGTGGGGTCAAAAACTAGGTCACTAGGTCAAATACTTGAAAAAACTTGTGTACACTCTAGAGGTCATATTTGTTATCCAATGTTGATGAAACTTTCTCAAATTGTTTGTCTTAATTATATCTTGATCAAGTTCGGAAATGGGTCACATGAAGTTAAAAACTAGGTCACTAGGTCAAATATTGGAAAAACCTTGTGTACACTCTAGAGGCCATATTTTGACCCGAGCTTGATGCAACTTTGTCAGAATATTTGTCTCAATTATAGCTTGCTAAAGTTCGAAAATGGGTCACATGGGGTTAAAAATTAGGTCACTAGGTCACTTACTTGAAAAACCTTGTGTACACTCTAGAAGCCGTATTTCTGACCCAATCTTGATGAAACTTTGTCAAAATGTTTGTCTTAATTATATCTTGGTCAAGTTCAAAAATGGGTCACATGGTGTTAAAAACTAGGTCACTAAGTCAAACTTTGGAAAAACCGTGTGTACACTCTAGAGGCCATATTTTTGACCCGATCTTGATGCAATTTTGTCAGAATATTTGTCTCAGTTATAGCTTGCTAATGTTCAAAATGGGTCACACAAGGTCAAAAACTAGGTCACTAGGTCAAATACTTGAAAAACCTTGTGTACACTCTAGACGCCATATTTTTGACCAGATCTTGATGAAACTTTCTCAGATTGTTTATCTGAATTATATCTTGATAAAGTTTCAAAATGGGTCACATGGGATCAAAAAACTATGTCACTAGGTCAATATTGGAATTTGCTTGTGGCCACTCCAGAGGCCACAATTTTCACCTGATCATGACCAGCCCTTAAAACCTGCCCTTGATCGATTATAATCGAAAATTTATTGAATAGTACCAACATTGCCGATAATCCTCTTGGGTTACAATTCCTAGCTAGCCTTAGCACAATACCAGCACTGAACTCAGGTGAGCGATTCAGGGCCAATATGGCCCTCTTGTTTTTAGCTCTACTGGCCAAGGGCCAGCAGAGCTTATGGGATGGTGTGTTGTCCGTCTTCCGTCGTCCGTCCGTCCGTCGTCCATCGTCCGTTAACTTTTCTTGTGTACACTCTAGAGATCACATTTCTGATGCAATCATCATGAAACTTTGTCAGAATGTTTGTCTCAATGTAATCTCGGTCAAGTTCAAAAATGGGTCATGTGGGGTCAAAAACTAGGTCACTAGGTCAAATACTTGAAAAAACTTGTGTACACTCTAGAGGTCATATTTGTTAACCAATCTTGATGAAACTTTCAAATTGTTTATCTTAATTTTATCTGGATCAAGTTCGGAAATGGGTCACATGAAGTTAAAAACTAGGTCACTAGGTCAAATATTGGAAAAACCTTGTGTACACTCTAGAGGCCATATTTTTTACCCAAAATTAATGCAACTTTGTCAGAATGTCTTAATTATATCTTTGGTCAAGTTTGAAAATGGGTCACATGGGGTTAAAAACTAGGTCACTTGGTCAAATACTTGAAAAACCTTGTGTACACTCTAGAAGCCGTATTTCTGACCCAATCTTGATGAACTTTGTCAAAATGTTTGTCTTAATTATATCTTGGTCAAGTTCAAAAATGGGTCACATGATGTTAAAAACTAGGTCACTAGGTCAAAATATTGGAAAAAACCGTGTGTACACTCTAGAGGCCATATTTTTGACCCGAACTTGATGCAACTTTGTCTCAGTTATATCTTGGTCAAGTTTGAAAATGGGTCACATGGGGTTAAAAACTAGGTCACTAGGTCAAATACTTGAAAAACCTTGTGTACACTCTAGAAGCAGTATTTCTGACCCAATCTTGATGAAACTTTGTCAAAATGTTTGTCTTAATTATATCTTGGTCAAGTTCAAAAATGGGTCACATGGTGTTAAAAACTAGGTCACTAGGTCAAACTTTGGAAAAAATCGTGTGTACACTCTAGAGGCCATATTTTTTACCCGATCTTGATGCAATGTTGTCAGAATATTTGTCTCGATTATAGCTTGCTAAAGTTCGAAAATGGGTCACACGGGGTCAAAAACTAGGTCACTAGGTCAAATACTTGAAAAACCTTGTGTACACTCTAGAGGCCATATTTCTGACCCAATCTTGATGAAACTGTCGAAATGTTGTCTTAATTATATTTTGGTCAAGTTTGAAAATGGGTCCCATGGGTCAAAAACTAGATCACTAGGTCAAATACTTGAAAAACCTTGTGTACACTCTAGACGCCATATTTTTTTCATTCGATCTTTACCAAATTTTAACAGATTGTTAATGTCAATAACAGCTCGGCAAAGTTTGTTTTTTTTAAGTTTTTTTTTTTATTATCTCCACTGGCCAAGTTCGAAAACCAGCCAGACTGTACCAGTAACGGCAGAGTTATGGCTCTTGATTTAGTTAAAAAATGCAATTTATCTGCCTCTTTAAGACGATAGTCACTTGCATCATTGATGTTATAAGAGCCATATTAGCCAGTAGAGCATCCACAGGCCCTATTGGGCCTCTTGTTAATAAAATGGCATTTTGTTTTTAAACAAATGCACTTAAATGTCATCTCAGCAAACTGCAAACTCCATTGTTTTTACAAAATCTGTTGAGACCATTACCTCAATTTATGCACAAATTAGCCCATAATGATACAATTTCCTTTTTTTTTTGTATGATTTTTTTAAACTTTCTAAGCACATAATTTAACATATATAAAACCAAAATGTGCAATAAAAATGATAGGTCCCCATGCTTGTTTAGAAAAAGAATTTGAAACCCTACCCTTATGCTAAAAGGCCATGTTTTGTATGTAATATAGAAATGGTATATTTTCCTTTTTTGTTATGTTCCTAATAACAGAATCTGTTCAAACTTCCTAGGCACTTATTTGAACATATATTTAGACAATATATTCAATTAATATTTATAGGTCACCATGCATATTGAGATTTAATATTGGTTTTTGGAACCGTACCATTATGCTTAATTTTTTTAATTTTGTTGGAATTTTTACAAAATGCTATATTTTTCCTATTTTATGTATCTAATAATAGGCCTTTATTTAAATAAAGACACAATAAAAAATAATAAAAAAAAATTAAATAAAAAAAAAATTCAAAAAAAAGAATTAAAAAAAAAAAAAAAAGGATAAAAAAATAGAACTAGACGTCAAAAGCAACATTCCAGTAAATTTTTCGGAAAATCCATCCAAAAGTTTTAGAAGCAAAGTCGCCCAAAAAAGCTGCGCATGGAAAACTACAGCAAATGCCTTTAAGCGATGGGAAAGCTTATATTAGCAGGATTTTTATAACTTATATTTCGACAATAAAATATGTTTAAAAACCATTTTTTACTGAAATAATGCGATAACCCGTCTAAAATTACCTATTTAATGTTTTAATTTTACAATATGCTAAGCCAACCCTGTTTTCGCTTCTTAGGGAAGGCGTTGGATGGGGTATGAAAGTTAATACTCGGACCACGTAATGGTTGGAAAATCATGCTATAAGTATATGAATTTGATAGAGTTAAGCATAAATATTCAAAGTATTTAGAAAACAAATAGCATAGTCATTAGGCCAGAGTGTTTTTTTTTTGGTTCAGATTTTTTCGGAAAAGGTTCCACAGTTTGATCTGAACCTTTATAAGTGTATCTTGTGTTTAAAGTTACTTTGTAAAACATAAAATGGACTTGAACAAATTTATATAACATGATCTTCTGATTTTATTGTCTCGCCTTTTCAAAGAAAAAAAGAGACATAGGAGTTGCTTTTCCGGCGGCGGCGGCAACATTCAAGCTTTGTGTTTAGGTCATTTTCTCACAAACTTTATGCACTAGACCTTTGAAACTTTGCTTATAGTTGTATCATGGGTGGTACATCGCAACGTTACAAAGCAAATGTGGAAGTGACCTTGACCCTCCAAGCAAAGGGCAGATAACTTACTAATTTTCAGGTTCATCTTTTGCGTTTAGGTCACTTTTTCACAAACTGTATGCACTAGACCTTTCAAACTTTGCTTATAGTTGTATCTTGGGTGGTACATGGCAATGTGACAAAGCAAATGTGGAAGTGTCCTTGACCCTCTAAGCAAAGGGCAGATAACTTAATAATTTTTAGGTTCAACTTTTGCATTTAGGTCACTTTTTCACAAACTGTATGCACTAGACCTTTAAAACTTTGCTTATAGTTGTATCTTGAGAGGTTACATCACAACGTGACAAAGCAAATGTGGAAGTGACCTTGACCCTCCAAGTAAGGGCAGATGACCTTATAATTTTTACCTTCAACTTTGGCGTTTAGGTCACTTTTTCACAAACTGTATGCACTTAGACCTTTCAAACTTTTCTTATAGTTGTATCTTGAGTGGTACATTGCAACGTGACGAAGAAAATGTGGATGTGACCTTCACCATCCAAGCAAAGGGCAGATAACTTTAATTGTTACATTTACATCACTTTCTCATGAACTAGAATTATGCACTAGATGTTTTAAACCTAATTTATAGCTTAATCTTTGGAAGAAAACATATTCTATTTTGACATAGTTGTGTCTTCGGTCGTGCATCTTTTTTGGATGCCTGGATTTCATCTATGACCTTGACCTACTTTTTGGAGCTGATGATTTTTAGCTCTACTGGCCAAAGGCCTTCATTTTTCATCCGATCTTTACCAGATTGTTAACCAATAACAGCAGAGTTATGGCCCTTGATTTAGTTAAATATGCTATAGTTTGCCTTGTTAATACGATAGGGTTTTCATTTACCAGATGTTTTGGCTTTTTTTTTTCTTATTAATATATATATATTTTTTTTTTTTTTTTTTTTTTTTAATAGATATATATATTATTTTTTTTTGATTATTTTTTTTTTATTGATTTATTTGTTGATTTATTTTTAGCTCTACTGATCAGAGATCAGCAGCTCTACTGATCAGAGATCAGCAGAGCTTATGCCATGGTGCGGCGTCCGTCGTCCGTCTGTCCGTAAACTTTTTTTTGTAGCGACTTCTCCTCTGAAACTACTGAATGGATTTTCATGAAACTTTACAGAAATGTTGCCGATGAAGTCTAGTTGATCCTAGCAAAAATTCATGTTGATGTGAAATCCAAGATGGCCACCAAATCTAAAAATAGGTTTTTAAAAAGCAAGTTTGTAGCGGCTACTTCTTGAAAACTATAAGTGATATTGATATGGGGCTTTTTCTAAAATGATCAGCATGACATGAAGTTGGTCCTTGTCGAAAATCATTTTGATTCGAAGTTAAACATGGCTGCCAGTGGCCATCTTTGGTTACATAGAGTTATATAGTAAAAACTTGTAGCGACTACTCCTCTGAAACTACTTGGCAGATTTTCATGAAACTTTACAGGAATGTTGCTCTTAATGTCTTATTGATCCTAGCAAAATTTCAGATCGGCCAGAAATTCAAGATGGCCGCCACAGCTAAAAATAGATTTTAAAAAAAGAAGTTTGTAGCGACTACGTCTTGAAAACTGTAAGTGATATTGATATGGGACTTTTTGTAAAATGATCAGCATGACATGATGGTTATCAGAGTCAAACATTATTTTGATTCGATGTTAAACATGGCTGCCAGTGGCCATCTTTGTTTACATAGAGTTATATAATGAGAACTTGTAGCGACTACTCCTCTGAAACTACTTGACGGATTTTCATGAAACTTTACAGGAATGTTGCTCTTGATGTCTAATTGATCCTAGCAAAATTTCAGGTCGGCCGGAAATTCAAGATGGCCGCCACAGCTAAAAATAATTTTTCAAAAAACAAGTCTGTAGCGACTACTTCCTGAAATCAAAATCAATCAGTAAAGCTTCAAGGTCATTGACCTCTTGTTTAATTTTTTTTTTTTTTTTTTATTTGTTTAAATTTTTATTTTTATTTTTTTGTTTTCTGATTATTATTTTTTTTTTTTAAATTTTTCTTTTAGTGTTAACGCCGTGTTAGCAGGAAGCATTGCTGTGCCTATTGCATTTTTTTTTTTCCCAGTTCATTGATTTTTGATGGAGTTACGGCCCCTTGACAATTTTAGCTCTACTGATCAGAGATCAGCAGAGCTTATGCCATGGTGCGGTGTCCGTCGTCCGTCCGTCCTGGCCTTCTGTAAACTTTTACTCCTCTGAAACTACTGAATGGATATTCATGAAATGTTGTCCATGAAGTATAGGTGATCCTAGCAAAAATTCATGTTGATGTGAAATCCAAGATGGCCACCAAAGCTAAAAATAGATTTTTAAAATACAAGTTTGTAGCGACTACTTCTTGAAAACTATGTGATATTGATATGGGACTTTTTCTAAAATGATCAGCATGACATGATGCTGGTCCTTGTCAAAAACCGTTTTGATTTGACGTTAAACATGGCTGCCAGCGACCATCTTTGTTTACATAGAGTTATATAGAAAAAACTTGTAGTGACTACTACTCTGAAACTACTTGGCGGATTTTCATGAAACTTTACAAGAATTGTTGCTCTTGATGTCTAATTGATCCTAGCAAAATTTCAGGTCAGCCAGAAATTCAAGATGGCCACCAAAGCTAAAAATAGATTTTTAAAAAATAAGTTTGTAGCGACTACTTCTTGAAAACTATAAGTAATTTTGATATGGGACTTTTTCTAAAATGATCAGCGTGACATGATGGTGATCCGAGTCGAACATTATTTTGATTCGACTTTAAACATGGCTGTCAGTGGCCATCTTTGTTTACATAGAGTTATATAGTAAAAACTTGTAGCGACTACTCCTCTGAAACTACTTGCCGGATGTTGATGAAACTTCACAGGAATGTTGCTCTTGATGTCTAGTTGATCCTAGAAAAATTTAAGGCTGGCCGGAAATTCAAAATAGCCACCACGGCTAAAAATAGATTTAAAATAAATAAATTTGTAGCGACTACTTCTTGAAAACTGTAAGTGATATTGATATGGGACATTTTCTAAAATGATCAGCATGACATGATGTTGATTCTTATCGAGATTTATTTCGATGCGACTTTAAACATGGTTGTTAGCGGCCATCTTTGTTTACATAGATTTATATAGTAAAAACTTGTAGCGACTACTCCTCTGAGACTACTTGACGAATTTTTATGAAACTTCACAGGAATGTTGCTCTTGATGTCTCATTGATCTCAGATTTTTTTTAGGTCAGCCGGAAATTCAAGATGGCTGCAATGGCTAAATACAGATTTTTAAAAAAAAGTTTGTAGCGACTACTTCTTGAAAACTGTAAGTGATATTGATATGGGATTTTTTCTGAAATGATCAGCATGACAAGATGTTGATCCCTGTCTAAAATTATTTTAATTTGACATTAAACCTGGGCACCAGTGGCCATCTTTGTTTACTTAGAGTATGTATAGTAAAAATTTATAGTGACTACTCCTCTGAAACTACTGGACGGATTTTCATGAAACTTCACAGGAATGTTGCTCTTGATGTCTAGTTGATCCTAGCACAATTTCAGGTCAGGCGGAAATTCAAGATAACCACCACGGCTAAACATAGATTTTTAGCTCAACTGATCAGAGATCAGCGGAGCTTATGCCGTGGTGCGGCGTCCGTCGTCCGTCCGTCTGTCCGTCTGTCCGTCTGTCTGTCCGTAAACTTTTATTTGTAGCGACTTCACAGCTGAAACTACTGGATGGATATTCATGAAACTTTACAGAAATGTTGCCCATAAAGTCTAGTTGATCCTAGCAAAAATTCATGTTGATGTGAAATCCTAGATGGCCGCCAAAGCTAAAAATAGAGTTTTAAAATACAAGTTTGTAGCGACTTCTTCTTGAAAACTATAAGTGATATTGATATGGGACTTTTTCTAAAATGATCAGCATGACATGATGTTGATCCTAGTCAAAAATCGTTTTGATTCAACGTTAAACATGGCTGCCAGCGGCCATCTTTGTTTACATAGAGTTATATAGTAAAAACTTGTAGCGACTACTTCTCTGAAACTACTTGGCGGATTGTCATGAAACTTTACAGGAATGTTGCTCTTGATGTCTAATTGATCCTAGAAAAATTTCAGGTCGGCCGGAAATTCAAGATGGCCGTCACAGCTAAAAATAGATTTTTAAAAAATAAGTTTGTAGCGACTACTTCTTGAAAACTATAAGTGATATTGATATAGGACTCTTTCTAAAATGATCAGCATTACATGATGTTGATCCTAGTCAAAAATCGTTTTGATTCAACGTTAAACATGGCTGCCATTTTTGTTTACATAGAGTTATATAGTAAAAACTTGTAGCGACTACTCCTCTGAAACTACTTGGCGGATTGTCATGAAACTTTACAGGAATGTTGCTCTTGATGTCTTATTGATCCTATCAAAATTTCAGGTCGGCCGGAAATTCAAGATGGCCGTCACAGCTAAAAATAGATTTTTAAAAAATAAGTTTGTAGCGACTACTTCTTGAAAACTATAAGTGATATTGATATGGGACTTTTTCTAAAACGATCAGCATGACATGATGTAGATCCTTGTGGAAAATTATTTTGATTCGACGTTAAACATGGCTGCCAGTGGCCATCTTTGGTTACATAGAGTTATATAGTAAAAACTTGTAGCGACTACTCCTCTGAAACTACTTGACGGATGTTCATGAAACTTCACAGGAATGTTGCACTTGATGTCTAGTTGATCCTAGAAATTTTTTAGGTCGGCCGGAAATTCAAGATGGCCGCCACAGCTAAAAATAGATTTAAAATAAATAAGTTTGTAGCGACTACTTCTTCAAAACAATAAGAGATATTGATATGGGACTTTTTCTAAAATGATCAGTATGACATGATGTTGGTCCTTGTCGAAAATCTTTTTGATTTGACCTTAAACATGGCTGCTTTGTTTACATAGAGTTATATAATGAAAACTTGTAGCGACTACTTCTTTGAAACTACCTGACGGATTTTCATGAAACTTCACAGGAATGTTGCTCTTAATGTCTTATTGATCTTAGCAAAATTTCAGGTCGGCCGGAAATTCAAGATGGCCGCCACGGTTAAAAATAGATTTTCAAAAAACAAGTCTGTAGCGACTACTTCCTGAAATCAAAATCAATCAGTAGAGCTTCAAGGTCATTGACCTCTTGTTAAAAACAAGTTTGTAGCGACTACTTCTTGAAAACTGTAAGTGATATTGATATGGGATTTTTTCTGAAATGATCAGCATGACAAGATGTTGATCCCTGTCTAAAATTATTTTAATTTGACATTAAACATGGCTGCCATTGGCCATCTTTGTTTACCTAGAGTTATATAGTAAAAACTTCCAACTTGTAGCGACTACTCCTCTGAAACTACTTGACAGATTTTTATGAAACTTCACAGGAATGCTGACCTAGCTATCAAAATCTATCAGTAGAGCTTCAAGGTCATTGACCTCTTGTTTTAATTTCTTGTCAGCGCTACTCCTCCTAAACGCCTTGTTGGATTTCGACGAAATTTGGCAGGAATCATCGGTAAGATGTCTAGTTGTGCATATCACGCTTTTGTTCCAGTTTGCTGATTTATGACGGAGTTACGGCACTGACATTTTTAGCTCTACTGATCAGAGATCAGCAGAGCTTATGCCGTGGTGCGGTGTCCGTCGTCCGTCCGTCCGTCCGTCTGTCCGTCCGTCCGTTAACTTTTTTTTTGTAGCGACTTCTTCTCTGAAACTACTGAATGGATTTTCATGAAACTTTACAGAAATGTTGCCCATGAAGTCTAGTTGATCCTAGCAAAAATTCATGTTGATGTGAAATCCAAGATGGCCACCAAATCTAAAAATAGGTTTTTAAAAAACAAGTTTGTAGCGACTACTTCTTGAAAACTCTAAGTGATATTGATATGGGACTTTTTCTAAAATGATCAGCATGACATGATGTTGGTCCTTGTCGAAAATCGTTTTGATTCGACGTTAAACATGGCTGCCAGCGGCCATCTTTGTTTACATAAAGTTATATAATGAAAACTTGTAGCGACTACTTTTCTGTAACTACTTGACGGATTTTCATGAAACTTCACAGGAATGTTGCTCTTGATGTCTAATTGATCCTAGCAAAATTTCAGGTCGGCCGGAAATTCAAGATGGCCGCCACGGCTAAAAATAGATTTAAAATAAATAAACTTGTAGCGACTACTTCTTGGAAACTGTAAGTGATATTGATATGGGACATTTTCTAAAATGATCAGCATGACATGATGTTGATCCTTGTCAAAATTTATTTCGATGCAACTTTAAACATGGCTGCTAGCGGCCATCTTTGTTTACATAGAGTTATATAGTAAAAACTTGTAGCAACTACTCCTCTGAAACTACTTGGCGGATTTTCATGAAACTTTACAGGAATGTTGCTCTTAATGTCTAATTGATCCTAGCAAAATTTCAGTTCGGCCAAAATTCAAGATGGCCACCACAGCTAAAAATAGATTTTTAAAAAATAAGTTTGTAGCGACTACTTCTTGAAAACTATAAGTGATATTGATATGGGACTTTTTCTAAAATGATCAGCATGACATGATGGTTATCCGAGTCGAACATTATTTTGATTCGACGTTAAACATGGCTGCCAGTGGCCATCTTTGTTTACATAGAGTTATATAATGAAAACTTGTAGCGACTACTCCTCTGAAACTACTTCACGGATTTTCATGAAACTTCGCAGGAATGTTGCTCTTGATGTCTAATTGATCCTAGCAAAATTTCAGGTCGGCCGGAAATTCAAGATGGCCGCCACGGCTAAAAATAAATTCTCAAAAAACAAGTTTGTAGCGACTTCTTCCTGAAATCAAAATCAATCAGTAGAGCTTCAAGGTCATTGACCTCTTGTTACTTTAAATTTCTTGTCGGCGCTACTCCTCCTAAATGGCTGGTTTAATTTCTACAAAATTTGGCAGGAAGCCTCAGTATGATTTCTAGTTGTGCAAAGCATGGTATATCAGTGAAATTTTGGACAAGTTCGAAAACCAGCTAGATCTCGTTAGTAACGACAGGTTATGGCCCTTGATTTGTTAAAAAATTGAAAAATGCTATATTGTATTTTCCTTTGTTAAATCTGTAGTTACTTCATTTTTTATCTGATCTTTACCATATTTGTTTAGAGTGTTAATATATCCCCCTCCCCCACACTCCATTTTTATGAAATTTCATTCATAGAAGAAAGTGGGGCAAATTAAAAAATGCCCATGCCAGACTAGACACAGCAGACTTATTGCCCATGATTACCAGGTGAATAAGAGACGTTTTAGCCAGTAGAGCCCTCTTGGGCCTCTTGTTTTTAATAGAATGGCATTTTGTTTTTAAATGTCATCTCAGCAAATGGCAAACTCGATTGTTTTTAGCTCTACTGATCAGAGATCAGCAGAGCTTATGCCGTGGTGCGGCGTCCGTCGTCCGTCTGTCCGTCCGTCCGTCTGTCCGTAAACTTTTATTTGTAGCGACTACTCCTCTGAAACTACTTGATGGATATTCATGAAACTTTACAGAAATGTTGCCCATGAAGTCTAGTTGATCCTAGCAAAAATTCATGTTGATGTGAAATCCAAGATGGCCACCAAAGCTAAAAATAGATCTTTAAAATACAAGTTTGTAGCGACTACTTCTTGAAAACTATAAGTGATATTGATATGGGACATTTTCTAAAATGATCAGCATGACATGATGTTGATCCTTGTCAAAAATCGTTATAATTCAACGTTAAACATGGCTGCCAGCGGCCATCTTTGTTTACATAGAGTTATATAGTAAAAACTTGTAGCGACTACTCCTCTGAAACTACTTGGCAGATTGTCATGAAACTTTACAGGAATGTTGCTCTTGATGTCTAATTGATCCTAGCAAAATTTCAGATGTGCCAGAAATTCAAGATGGCCGTCACAGCTAAAAATAGATTTTTAAAAAATAAGTTTGTAGCGACTACTTCTTGAAAACTATAAGTGATATTGATATGGGACTTTTTCTAAAATGATCAGCATGACATGATGTTGATCCTTGTGGAAAATTATTTTGATTCGACCTTAAACATGGCTGCCAGTGGCCATCTTTGTTTACATAGAGTTATATAGTAAAAACTTGTAGCGACTACTTCTCTGAAACTACTTGACGGATGTTCATGAAACTTCACAGGAATGTTGCTCTTGATGTCTAGTTGATCCTAGAAAAATTTCAGGTAGGCTGGAAATTCAAGATGGCCGCCACAGCTAAAAATAGATTTAAAATAAATAAGTTTGTAGCGACTACTTCTTAAAAACTATAAGAGATATTGATATGGGACTTTTTGTAAAATGATCAGTATGACATGATGTTGGTCCTTGTCGAAAATCGTTTTGATTTGACGTTAAACATGGCTACCAGCGGCCATCTTTGTTTACATAGAGTTATATAATGAAAACTTGTAGCGACTACTCCTCTGAAACATGGCTACCAGCGGCCATCTTTGTTTACATAGAGTTATATAATGAAAACTTGTAGCGACTACTCCTCTGAAACTTCACAGGAATGTTGCTCTTAATGTCTAATTGATCCTAGCAAAATTTCAGGTCGGCCGGAAATTCAAGATGGCCGCCACGGTTAAAAATAGATCTTCAAAAAACAAGTCTGTAGCGACTACTTCCTGAAATCAAAATCAATCAGTAGAGCTTCAAGGTCATTGACCTCTTGTTAGTTACTAAAATGTTTACAAACTTTCATTTAAGCATCATTGACCTTTTTATTTTTAAGTCCAGCCCCCGTTAGGCGAGACATGTGAATCCACGGATTTCTTGTGTTAATTTTTAAACCCGATAATTTGGTTGTTTGAAATGTGTGACCGAATAATTAATAACGAAACCTTTTTTTTTTAAACATTTGTTTGTTTTTTTAGCTCTACTGGCCAAAGGCCAGGCGAGATTATGGGATTGCTTTTCGTCTGTCGTCCTCCAATATTACTTGCGAGGGCCCCTCTCAGATTAATTTTTTTCATGGCCGCCATTCATCCAAGATGGCTGTCATGGCTAAAACTAGGTCAAATGTAAGGAAATTTCAAACGACATCTCCTCCGAAACCACTTGTTCCATTCTTTTGAAATATCATAAACATGTTCCTTGGGTTGGCGTCTGTCAAGTTTGTGTTTTTTTGTTATCGTCGAATAACCAAAATAGCCGCCACAATGACCCAAAGTTTACATAGTTATATAGGAAAACATTAAAAATTACATCTTCTCTGAAACCGCTTGAAGGATTTTGATGAAACTTAAATCACAATGATCTTTGGGATAGTCCCTCTCAGATTTGTGTTTATTTTGCAGCTGCCAGTCATCCAAGATGGCCGCCATGGCTAAAACTAGGTCAAATTTAAGGAAATTTCAAACAACATCTCCAAAACCACTTATTCCATTCTTGTGAAATATCATGTACATGTTCCTTAGGTTGGCCTCTATCAAGTTTGTGTTTTTCTTTATAGTCGAACAATCAAAATGGCCACCACGGTGACCCAACGTTTACATAGAGTTATATAGGAAAAGGTTGAAAATGACATCTTCTCTGAAACCTCTTGAAGGATTTTGATGAAACTTAAATCACCATAATATTTGGGATAGTCCCTCTCAGTTTTTTGTTTTTCGCGGCCGCCAGTCATCCAAGATGACCGCCATGTCTAAAACTAGGTCAAATTTAAGGAAATTTCAAACAATATCTCCTCCGAAACCACATTCCATTCTTGTGAAATATCATAAACATGTTCCTTGGGTTAGCCTCTATCAAGTTTTTTTTTTTCCGTTATCGTCGAATAATCAAAATGGCCACCACAGCAGCCCAAAGTTAACATAGAGTTTATATAGGAAAACGTTAAAAATGACATCTTCTCTGAAACCGCTTGAAGGTATTTGATGGACTTGAAACTTTGACACAATGATCTTTGGGTTAGTCCCCCTCAGATTTTTGTTTTTGGGGCCTCCAGTCGTCCATGATGGCCACCATGGCTAAACTTAGGTCAAATTTAAGGACATTTATCAAACGTTATATTACCACTTATTTCATTCTATTTAAATATCATATACATGTTTCTGTTATTGGCCTCTTATCAAGTGTGTGTTTTTCGTCAAATATTCAAAATAATCAAATAACCCACAGTTTACAGTCATAGAGTTATAGAGGAAACATGTTTCTTGGGTTGGCCTCTATCATGTACACTCAAGTGATATGAAAACGCAACACGGGAATTTCCGCTATATATTGTATATACTGCACACTTAATTGCACATAATATTCCAAAGAAATCCCAAGATGTTTTTTTTAAAAAAAGTTGCATTAACTAGAGAAAGAACACAACGGTGATGTTGTAGACGTTTTAATCACACTACACTTTGTAACAAGAACTTCATCAATGTTGAAGTTGCTCTTCGAAAAATTGAGCTAGTTCAGTACTGTATTTAACGTAAATAGTTTGCAAAATTTTGCATCCTAACTTTGCTCACATGATTGAGCCAAACGCGTAATCTGTGAATAATGAAACATTGCAGGATTACTATTTGCTGTATTATTTGTTGTTTTAGTATTTTTTCCAAAAGGAAAGGTCTTCCGTAGCCATGTACCATTCGATTAAAAGCAGCATATTGTACATACAATATATAGCGGAAATTCCCGTGTTGCGTTTTCATATCACTTGAGTGTATATGGTTTTGAATCACATCATACCAGTAGGGCGTCTACAGGCCCACTTGGTCCTCTTTAAATATTGTTTTTGAATTTTTCGTTTTTGCAAAGTTTAAGGTCGGAGGGTTTGAGAATCAAAAAATTCAAAAACTCAGGCCTTACAAAAGACATATGTCTTTTATATATATCGGTATTGTTAATTTATTTAAACACATATATTTTGAAGAAAATATGTAAGATTTCAAATTTAAAGTGTTTGTATTTCATTTATATTTCGTTTGTGTTAACATTTTTTGTTTTATTAAATGGTAACATTATTTAGTATTTTATTAACATTTCAGTGCTCCATGCTTTATTCTGACATCGTCAATTTCAACTTCAAAGCAAGGAAGAGTGCATCTACTTATTTATATTAATCATAGTTCTCCTTGTTCAATATTCATAAAAAATCATAATTGTAATTTAGGAATACCATTGACAATGCTACTTTGTTTAAATCATTTGATTTCTTATGATGTGAATCTTAAAGGTTTCCGTCAATGAATGCAATATCGAAAAAGTCCATGTTATTTGAGCAGCCATCGTAGATTGTTGCATACTTTTTAATATAAACATGGGGGAATTATATTTTTGTCTTCAGAAATTTGACTGATGGCAGTATTGTGATACAGACTGATCTGGGAACGTATCCTTTAAGAAGATCACGTTAAGAGGTAAATTGAAATTTTAAGGTTATCATTAGAACATAAAACTTGCTGAACACAAATTATTGTTTTTGTTTTTTATATAGTCAATGGAAGCTTTGTTCAGTCCAGTCAAGTTATACTTAGTTGTAAAGTTATTAGGTAGAGTAGTAGATCTATTAACGATAAGGTATATTATGTAACTTACATAAGTTATGAATTTGAACTCCGCTACTACAATATAAACGCTAAACTGGTCAGGCAAAAATCATCCTAATTTATCGTTGCCAAAGCGTCAAACTATGAGTTACCAACTCTCAATTCATTTTTCACATATATTCAATTACGGGTATTTTAAGTATCTGTGAATAAATCTTAGACATTTTATCAGTACATGCATTATTTTATGACCAACACATGGATAGAATTTTCCCCGAGGTCAGTATAAGTGTAGGAAGATTGACTACTGTAAAATGATAGGAATGGCTAATGATATTTCAGATGGTCATAATTGCCACAAATACAGAAACCATTACCCAGACTGCAACGGCCAATGTCGTCATCTTGCGTAACCAGAACTGACCAATGTTTACTGAACCTGTATACATTGCAAGGTCTCGGAGATTGACACTCCCGTTTAGCTTACAGTTCTAGCGACTGATGCTGATGGTGTAAGTTTATACCTAACGCACATGTGTCATGTTAAAAGATAAATGGCCATCCCTATTTGTAATATTATTAATTAACAGATTTAACTCTTAAACGTATGAACATTTCTTGATAGTACCTGAGAGAAGCCTATATATATTTAAATCCGCTACTAAGTTGTATGTAAAAAGTATTGTTTGCATGACGTAGATGCTACTTTTACCACTGCATAACTGTACCGGGAAATGAGGTAAATCTGAATTGTATAGCTGCACAACTATTGCCAGATAATTGATAAATACATTTACCTGTGGATTAATTTACCTGTTCAAAGTTTTCTAGGTCATCAGATAAAATCTTATTCTCGCTTTTCACAGATATTGCAATGTGTAAATTGTAAATATCTATTGTTGTGTATTTATTTCAATTTAAATAAACATAAACATGTTCATGAAACAAAACATGGCTGGAGAACTTTAACTAATACTTTAATATCTTGACCAAAGGCTCAAAGACAGCTAATATGACCATTTTTTGTTCATAGTCCATACTTCTGTTAACTTTGCAAAATTGAAAAATCTTCTCTTAAATTACCAGACCTGTTTTTTTATCTTACCCATTTTTGTTATTTTTGCAAGTGTCTATAATGGACAAAGTATCAGGTGAGTTAAATTCAGTGAAATTTGCCTTCTTGTTTTAATAAACAATGAAAATTGCCAGTAGTAATTAACAAAAGTATCGCGTTTTAAACAATGACATTGTTCTAGCAAATCACTCAGGCTTGTATGGAACCTTAGTCTTTCGACCTGCCTAAGTATAAATACGTTGAACGAGGGACAGTCAACCACTTGCGATACGAGCACCTTACCTTTGCTTGCATTGTGTTTTAATAATTTGCAAATTTATACTTAAAATTTAATATTCTAGTAACCATGGTAACTGTTATGTTTCCTTTCCACAAAGTACTTGTACGTATAGGAATTACTGACTGTCCCTCGTAAACGGGCGTGGTCTATTATAAACGCTCGGACGTATCCCGCATTAATACTTAGTTCCGATTTATTTAATTTAAATCCTGTCTTCTACACTTGAGACATTATTTTAAATTTATATATATTTGAAGAAAAAATAACATTTTAAAAGTAACTGGATTAGCAATTACACAAGTCGGAACTATGTATCTAGTCCATTAATTCAATAAACAGTACATACACACACACACACACACATACACACACATACACACACACACACACACACACACACACATACACACACACACACACACACACACACACACACACACACACACATACACACACACACATACACACACACACACACACATACACACACACACACATACACACACACATACACACACACACACACACACACACACACACACACACACATAGACACACACACACACACACACACACACACACACACATGGAAGTCAATATGCTGATAAAGATATATCCCAATGTTTTCCTTAATTCAATGATTTACACTTTAGCTCGACTTTTTGCAGAAAAGACAAGCTATTCTATTAGTTATATGCCCCTTTTTTGTACTTCGTTTCTTGGTTAACATTTTTTTGTAAGCTTATATCTCAGAAACCGCCTGGCAGAACTCAATACAATTTCATATATGTATTGACAGTATTAATAGATAACATGCCACGCACAAGTGAAATAACTCGGCAGCCTATTTTGGCAAAGTATGCCACTTTTTATACTTGATCAATTTTTTGGTTAACCTTTTTCGGTAAGCTCATATCTCAGAAACCGCCTGGCAGAACTCAAGAAAAGTTCACGTATGTATTCAGTATAAATAGATATCTAAGAAACTCCTTGACAAAGTTTACACGTGTATTCACTATCACAAAAGGAACTCGTACAAACAAGTGCTATAACTCTGTTATAGATTTTACAGGATTATGCCCCCTTTTTCGACTTAGTTGCACAACAAATAGAGAAGGCTTCGAAAAGTTGAATGTGCTGTTTTCCGACAGCTCTTGTTTTTAATGTTGAAAAATATTACTGATCACTTTCAGTCTAGTTTTGAATATTTTAAGAGATGGTCATATTTAAAAAAAAAAAAAATCGCACTGTCCAAGAGACACAACTCCATACATTGTGTTGAAATATGCATAAACTAGAAAATGTGGTCATAGAACCAAATGCCCTACTTAAGTGTTATCAGTTGCTTTGAAAACTGAGTAACCAACTTGTTTAGTCTCTAATAGTTAAAGGTAAGTAATTTCAGATACATATAATTACACTTATGTAGATCTGTGTGAATTTAGTTTATCCCATTATTATAACTTGCAGTGGGAGTGTAATAAAGCCATGATGTATTTATCATGTCCCATTATTATAACTGGCAGTGGGAGTGTAATAAAGCCATGATGTATTTATCATGTCCCATTATTATAACTGGCAGTGGGAGTGTAATAAAGCCATGATGTATTTATCATGTCCCATTATTATAACTGGCAGTGGGAGTGTAATAAAGCCATGATGTATTTATCATGTCCCATTATTATAACTGGCAGTGGGAGTGTAATAAAGCCATGATGTATTTATCATGTCCCATTATTATAACTGGCAGTGGGAGTGTAATAAAGCCATGATGTATTTATCATGTCCCATTATTATAACTTGCAGTGGGAGTGTAATAAAGCCATGATGTATTTATCATGTCCCATTATTATAACTGGCAGTGGGAGTGTAATAAAGCCATGATGTATTTATCATATACACTAGTAAAATAAATATGCAGCTCAGTGTGCATCGGAATTACCTCGTCGTTAACCATTTAAAATACCGGAGTACGGAAATCGACGAGGTAGTTCTGTTGTTCGGTGTCGTATGGAGGAGACCGAGTCAACATACGGTCAGAATACAAACAAACATACATTGTCGTCGTACGACAACATTATATGCAAGCAGCTACAATATTAAATGTTCCTTAAGAGGCTTTATAGGCATCAGTTAATTTTATCCAACCCGTTTAATAAGTTAAATATTATACAGGCACTCATGTAAGATCCTCTATTTGAAAAAAGCTGTGGAGTTTTATAAATTGGATAATTGAGTAACCAAAACTTGAATGTAAAACTTAAATAAAGGGAGTGTGTAAAGTAAAATTTGGTGAATGTCATTCAGTGGTATGTAAGATGTTTATAAAAGTTATGAAGTTGTATCCATGGGAGTGTGACGAATGAACAAAGTAAGGTCAAGGACAGTCACATTGACCTACTGATTATCTGTGCTGTCATATTGATATAAGTTTGCGTGAAGTTTGAAAGAGATGGACTAAAGAACAAAGTTGAATGTAAAACTTGCAAAAAATATGTAAAGGTTTAGTTATTCATAATCATATTGACCTACATTTGGTAGGACCAGACTGCTGTCATGTAAATGCAAACGTGTGAAGTTTGAAAGCTCTACAGTTTCTGGTGTTGAGAAGTGGATTTAATGAAAATCTTGACTGTAAAATGTTTTTCATTCTGATGTACAACAATATTAACACTATATTCCTGTTGTCTGGTATAAATTTGTTGAAGTGGCCTGTTCAGATGTAAAATAAATTCTTCCAATATTTGACAGATGCTTTGACAGTACATATGGTAGTTGCGATGGTTGTATGGCTGTGCTGGTACTTCTGCTGCTGTTGCTTCTGCTTCTGTTGGGATTGGATTACCATTACATGTTAAGGTAACGTCTCCATTTATGAAAATGACAGACACACACATACATAGCAATTAATTTCCAGATAATACTTAACAAGATATATCAAACGATACTATTTAGACAGCGTTTTTTTTTGTTGTTTTTAGCTTTGCCATTAGGTTTGTTTTCCGTCATCAACTTTTTTATGTTGACAATCTACACCTTCATTTTAGCTCTATTGGCCAGCCATTAACTCTTACCTCGTTGACACAATAGGGCCTTCAACTTTCATTCGATCTTTACCAAACTTCGCCAAGTCCAGTTGCACCTATCGTTGCCTTGTTTTGGTCATATGATTGAACCTGTTCCTGGAATAATCAGTACCAAGCCTAGCTGCATATATCGTCATTGTGTTTGTTCTGATGCAGTGATTTTTGGCAGAGTTGTGGCTCTTTAAAGGTTTTAATATACAAACTTTGTCCGGACTGCTTGAAAGATTTCAATCAAACTTGATGCAGTATTCCTATTGTCAGTGATTTAAAAAATATGTCTGCATTATAATAGTATGGTTCAATCGCGTCACGTTGCTTTATTTAATAGATAATGGTTACATTTTTTTTTTTTTTTTTAGTGACGTGAAAATAATGAAAAACACTAATTTTTATGCAAGACCACATATTTATACCCTTGTCAATAAAGGTTTGATGGCGGCTATATAGGAATCACTTTGAGTTATTTAGCAGATATTATGGTTGCATTACCGTATTTACTCTATCAGTTCGGACGGGATAAAATAATAAAATTGTTTGGTGTCCGGAAATATAACTTTCCAAAATTAACGCATATTTGCCAATGTCCGAATATTTTGAGAGGAACCGTAAATTAACATTCTACGGTAAGTATTTTTACTTGTGATGTTCGGGGCAATCTCACCTTCATAGTTTACGGTAATTACGGTAATTACGAAAATCCGTCAATTAATTATCACTTATTGTTAATTAATTGGCTATTCTATAAACTGTCTAAAATTACGGTTCTCAACTTGGGCAAACCCTAAAACCTGTGAAATCAGTACACCGAGACACACTTTACACGCGGGTAGTGGAACTGTCAGGTTCTAGTCACATGTGTAGTTAATGCTGGCTAGTGCGGACTGTGTAATAGTATACTGGGCTATATGCGATTCAATCCACAACAGTGAACTAATAAAAAATGTGTAAACAATGAACTAATGAACAATTATGACATGTAGTTTATTATTAGCTCTACTGGCCGAAGGCCAGCAGAGCTTATGGGATGGCGAGTTGTCCGTCGTCTGTCCGTCGTCCGTCCGTCCGTTAACTTTTGCCTTGTGAACACTCTAGGGCCTTCATTATTAATCAAATCTTTACGAAGCTTTGCCAGTGGCTTTATATCAATGAAAGCTCGGACAAGTTCGAAAACCAACCGGATCGGATACATTTCTTCGGATTTATGGCCCTTGTTTTGCTGAAAAATGCCATATTAAGCCTTGTGAACACTCTAGCACCTTCATTTATTATTTGATCTTTACCAAACTTGCAAAGACTGTTAATATCAATGAAAGCTCGGACAAGTTCGAAAACCAGCCAAATCGGATCAGTAACAGCGGATTTATGGCCCTTGTTTTTTCTGAAAATTGCCATTTTCTGCCTTGTGAACGCTCTAACACCTTTATTTATTATTTGATCATTACCACACTTGCACAGATTGTTAATACCAATGATAGCTTAGACAAGTTCGAATATCATCTAAATTGGGTCCGTAACACCTGAGTTATGGCCCTTGTTTTTCCTGAAAAATGCCATTTTCTGCCTTGTGAACACTCTAGCACATTCATTTATTATTTGATCTTTACCAAACTTGCACAGATTGTTAATATCAATGAAAGCTCAAACAAGTTCGAAAACCAGCTAAATCAGATCAGTAACACCGGAGTTAAGGCCCTTGTTTTTTCTGAAAAATGCTATTTTCTGCCTTGTGAACACTCTAGGGCCTTCAATATTAATCGGACCTTTACTTAACTTTGCCAGTGTCTTTATATCAATGAAAGCTCGGACAAGTTTGAAATCGGCAAGGTCGATATAATTTCACCGGAGTTATGGCCCTTGTTTTGCTGAAAAATGCCATATTAAGCCTTGTGAACACTCTAGCACCTTCATTTATTATATGAACTTTACCAAACTTGCAGAGATTGTTAATATTAATGAAAGCTCGGACAAGTTCAAAAACAAGCTAGATCGGACCATTAACAGCAGAGTTATTGCCCTTGATTTAGTTAAAATTGCTATATTTTGCCTCGTTAAGATGATAGGGCCTTCATCTTTCATCCAATCTTTACCAAACTTTACCAGATTGTTTATATAAATGAGAGCTAGGACAAGTTCGAAAACTAGCTGTATCGGACTATTAACAGCGGAGTTATGGCCCTTGATTTAGTTAAAAATGCTATATTTTGCCTCGTTAAGACGATAGGGCCTTTATCTGTATTCAGTCTTTACCAAACTTTACCAGATTGTTTATATAAATGAAAGCTCGGACATATTGAAGATCAGCCAGATCGGACCAGTATCAGCGGAGTTGTGGCCCTTGATTTAGTTAAAAATGCTATATTTTGCCTCGTTAATTAGATAGGGCCTTCATCTTTCATCTGATCTTTACAAAACTTTACCTGATTGTTTATATCAATGACAGCTCAGACAATTTCGAAAAACAGCCAGATTGGACCAGTAACAGATGAGTTATGGCCCTTGATTTAGTTAAAAGTGCTATATTTTGCCTCGTTAATTCGATAGGGCCTTCATCTTTCATCTGATCTTTACAAAACTTTACCTGATTGTTTATATCAATGACAGCTGAGACAATTTCGAAAACCAGCCAGAACGGACCAGTAACAGATGAGTTATGGCCCTTGATTTAGTTAAAAATGCTATATTTTGCCTCGTTAAGACAACAGGGCCTTTATTTTTCATGTGATCGTTATGAAACTTTACTAGATTGTTAATATCAATGACAGCTCGGTCAAGTTCGAAAACCAGCCAGATCTGACCAGTAACAGTGGAGTTATGGCCCTTGATTTAGTTAAAAATCCTATATTTTGCCTCATTAAGACGATAAGGCCTTCATCTTTCATCCGATCTTTAAGAAACTTTACCAGATTGTTAATATCAATGAAAGCTTGGATAAGTTCGAAAAACATCCAGATTGGACCATTTACATCGGAGTCATGGCCCTTGATTTTCTGAAATATGCTATATCTTGGTCTCATTAAGACGAAAGCGCCTTCATTTGGCCGGATTTCATTGAAACTTT
This sequence comes from Cyrtodaria siliqua, assembly GCA_037043455.1. Taxonomy (NCBI): domain Eukaryota; kingdom Metazoa; phylum Mollusca; class Bivalvia; order Adapedonta; family Hiatellidae; genus Cyrtodaria; species Cyrtodaria siliqua. Next base: position 79,460 of record JAWPHD010010580.1, read on the forward strand.
GCAGGGATGAGCAGTACCAAGCCTAGTTGTACATAGTCACTGTGTTCCAGTTGAATGATTTTGGCGGAGTTATAGCCCTTTAAAGGTTTTAATACACAAACTTTGTTCCGACTAGTTCTCTTGAACCCCTGGCCGGATTAAACGACACGTTTTAGGGATGATCAATTCTACGTCTAGTTGTGCAAATCATCGCCGTGTTCCGGTTGAATGATTTTTGGCGGAGTTATGGCCCTTTAAAGATTTTAATACACAAACTTTGTTCTGATCTACTTCTCCTGAACCCCTCCCCAGATTTCAATGAAACTTTGCAGGGATGATCAGCACCTAGCCTAGTTGTGCATGTCATCGTCACGTTCCGGTTTACAGATATTTGGCAGAGTTATGGCCCTTTAAAGGATTTTGATACCACAATTTTTTTCTGGGCTAGTTCTCCTGAACCCCTGGCTGGGTACAGACGAAACTTGACAAGGATGATCAGTATCAAGCCTAGTTGTGCATATCATCGCCATATTTCGGTTGAATGATTTTTGGCAGAGTTGTGACCCTTTAAATGTTTTAATACACAAACTTTGTCCAGATTAGTCTCTTCTGAACTCTTTGCCAGATTTCAGCGAATCTTGGCGAGGATGATCAGTACTAAGCCTAGTTGCACCTGTCATTGCCATATTCTGGTTGAATGATTTTTGAAAGACTTATGGCCCCTTATACATAAACTTTATCTTGAGCCAGTAGAGCGTCCACAGGCCCTCTTGGGCCTCTTGTATTAAATTATTATATTTTGTTTGAAATGTAGCAATAAACTTTATTGAATAATGAGACAATGCAATTTTTAAACATGTTGATTATTTTATTACAAAATAAAAACAAAGTATTGCAGAAAATAAATAAAGAAAAAAACAACAATTAAAATTATAAAATAGTCGTGTTCTTTGTCCATTTAATTGCACCATCATGTTATTCCTCAAATCGAACCTAAAAAATAAGGCATGCCATGCTTATAGTATGAAATAAAAAATATTTGATCTCTGTACATCGCATAGCACTTTACCTGTGTGAGCGAGTCCGTATTTTTTTGCTGGTAATGCCAGATAATGGAATGGCCCACTAGCTACCAAAACAACCCGTAACACCTACATTGGAATGGTTTTACCTGGTGTAAACAATTGTTTCAACACGCGCCTGACCGATTACACAGAATTTATATGGATGTTTATAAACATGGGTCAGTAATAATGTAACTGTTTCAAAATGGCTCGTTAATAACAGTAAAAAATCACGATCAAAAACTTTTTATTTAATTGCATCAAACAAGTTACAATTAAATTCATTGAAGTATATTCTGCTGCTTCTGTTGGTAATTATCGGGATGCAATCAGCAATTAGAAGTCGTTGATCGTAATTTTAACCTGTCATTTTCGGCGAATAGTTGATCTTTTCCCGATGTCCGAATTTATAAAACCATCAAAACTATTGAAATAAGGTTGATTTTTAATATGTCCGAACACTAGTTTTATTATTTCCTTCAATTAATAAGGTGTCCGGAATTAATGAGTGTCCGGACTCATCGAGTAAATACGTTGCGTATTAGCTTTTCCAGTTGGTTCGATGTGAAAATACTTAATGAAAACCATATGTTTACACTCCACTAATTATAAGACTTCATCAGGTTACACTCCTCTAATTTTTAATTAAGACTCCACATTATAAGTTTAATTATTTGTCGCGTTATTTAACAAATAATCAGGTAATCGTTGCATATTTTCTTTTCCTTTTTTAGCTCTACTGGCCGAAGTCTAGCAGAGCTTATGGGATGCCGAGTTGTCCGTCGTCCGTCCGTCGTCCGTTGTCCGTCGTCCGTCCGTCGTTAACTTTTGTCTCGTTAAGACGATAGGGCCTTCATTTTTCATCCGATCTTTACCAAACTTTAACAGGTTGTTAATATCAATGAAAGCTCGAATGAGTTAGAAAACCAGCCAGATCGGACAAGTAACAACGGAGTTATGGCCCTAAATTTAGTTAAAAATGCTATATTGCTATATTTTGCCACGTTAAGACGATAGGGCCTTCATTTTTTATCCTATCTTTACCAAACTTTACACATTGTTAATATCAATGAAAGCTCGGACAAGTTCGAAAACCAGCCAAATCGGACCAGTAAGAGCGGAGTTATGGTCCTTGATTTAGTTAAAAACGCTATATTGCTATTATTTGCCTCGTTAAGACTATAGGGCCTTCGTTTTTCATCCTATCTTTACCAAGCTTTACCACATTGTTAATATCAATGAAAGCTCGGACAAGTTCGAAAACCAGCCATATCGGACTAGTAACAGCAGAGTTATGGCCCTTGATTTAGTTAAAAATCCTATATTTTGCCTCGTTAATACGATAGGGGCTTCGTTGCTCATCCGATCTTTACCAAACTTTATCAGATTGTTATTGTCATTGAAAGCTCGAACAAGTTTGAAAACCAGCCTTATCGGACCCGTAACAGCGGAGTTATGGCCCTTGATTAGGTAAAAATGATATATTTTGCCTCTTTAAGACGATAGGGGCTTCATTGTTCATCAGATCTTTAGCAAACACTATCAGATTGTTAATATCAATGAAAGCTCGGACAAGTTCAAAAACCAGCCATATCGGACTAGTAACAGCGGAGTTATGGCCCTTTATTTAGTTAAAAATGCTATATTTTGCCTCGTTTAGACGATAGGGGCTTCATTGTTCCGATCCTTACCAAACTTTATCAGATTGTTAATATCAATAAAAGCTTGGACAAGTTTGAAAACCATTCATATCGGACCAGTATCAGCGGAGTTATGGCCCTTGATTTAGTTCAAAATGCTATATTTTGTCTTGTTAAGACGGTAGGGCCTTCATTTTTCATCCAATCTTTACCAAGCTTTATCAGATTGTTAATGTCAATGAAAGCTCGGTCAGGTTCGAAAACTAGCCAGATCGGACCAGTAACAGTGAAGTTATGGCCCTTGATTTGTTAAAAAATGCTATAATTTGCCTCGTCATACGATAGGGCCTTCATTTTGCATCTGATCTTTGCCAAACTTTACCAGATTTTTTATTTATTTTTATTTTTTATTGATTTTTTTTTCATAATTTTTATTTTTATTTTATTTTTGAATTTTTTTTATTTAATGTTTTTTTAAATTTTTATTGTCTCTACTGGCCAAGTTCGAAAACCAGCCAGATAGCTCTTGAATTAAAAATTAAAAATGCTATATTTTGCCTCTTTAAGATGATAATCACTCGCTTCATTGATGTTATAAGAGCCATATTAGCCAGTAGAGCGTCCACAGGCCCTCTTGCCCTAGTGAAAATGTGACCAAAATTTCAGTGAAATCTCAATGATATTTCATTGAAATCTCAGTGATATTTCACTGAATTTTTTGGGCGAGATTTCATGAAATTTCAGTGAGATCTCAGTGATATTTCAGTGAGATCTCAGTGAAATTTCATGAAATCTCGCCCAAAAAATTCAGTGAAATATCACTGATATCTCAATGAAATTTCACTGAGATCTCACTGAAATATCACTGAGATCTCACTGAAATTTCATGAAATCTCGCCCAAAAAATTCAGTGAAATTTCAATGATATTTCATTGAAATCTCACTGATATTTTGCCAAGATTTCAGTGAAATATCCCTGAGATTGAAATCTCACTGATATTTTGCCAAGATTTCAGTGAGATTTCACTGATATTTCAGTGAAATTTCATGAAATCTTGACCCAAAAATTCAGTGAATATCACTGAGATTTCATTGATATTTCGCTGATATCACAGTGAAATTTCATGAAATCTTGACCAAAAAATTCTTGACAAGATTTCGTGAATTCCCTTTAGTAAAAACCAAGCCATTGAAATTCCATTAATTGTCCATTTATTTTCAAGCCATTGATTTTGCATTGAAATACAATTGATTTGTTATAAATATGAATATTAATGAGAAGACGCCGAAAATCCATTGAAATACCATTGATTTAAGGCGAAAAATGTAAATGAGGTACCATTTCTATGACGTCACAGAAAAATGGTAAAACAATGGTCTAAATATGCAAATGAGCTTTAATATAAATGGAATAACAATGGCAAAACAATGGGTGTTAATACTCCATTGAAAAAACATTGAAATAACAATGGTTTTTAATACTTCATATAGGAACATCACTGAAATAATGGGAATACCGATTTTGTACATTTAAGCGTGATGTAGTAGTTTCACCAATTTTGTTTTACCGCAACCTTATTGGACATGAAATCAAGACACAATTTTAGATTAAGCAGAAAGTTCAAAAGCGAAGAAAAGAAAGGAAAATTATAGTAGACTCCCATACCAAAACTTGCCAACATGGTGCACATGAGCTACTCACACAAGATCTAACCTGGTCCTAAATGCTCACGTCCATTTTAACATGCAAATTAGGTAGAGCTCACGTGAGCTATATGAGCAATGTTAGCGGTGTGAGAACTACCTACTTTGCATGTTAAAATGCACGTAAGCGACATTAGCGATGTGAGCAACATGAGCACTCTGGTGTATTTTTACTCTCTGAAAACATACGAAATGGCTGGCGAGTTTGACGTTAAAACACAAACGCCCCTTTTATACGCGAATATGGCCTGCATATACAGTAATAAAAAGAAGACCGCAAACGATACATGGAGGTAAAAAATATTTAATGATCTCATACTATTTGTCAGTCCTGCATTACCAATTGGTCATGCAGACATTTATTTCAAGATCACCAACCTCTTCGGTTCAAATCCCAGCTGGGGCACATACATGGTTCCTAGCAAATGGATTATCGTCTAGACAATACATTAAAGATTTCTGAGGTCTTCCACACCACCATTAAAACTGACACAGTTTCAAATCAACAAATCTACACTGAACAAGGTCACTTACTTGTTTCCTATATATTAGGCCAATTAAAACAATGTGTGGTGCCATTTACCCGACCGACCCTAGATTTTGGACAATTTTCACCAATTCTAAAAAAAATCCTTGTTTTTCCGTGAAAAAATACGGAAGTACACGAGGCAAATCTTCGCAACTCAGAAAGTGGCGCTTTCGGTAAGCAAGATGGCGGCCTCCTCGATTTTAATCTTAGAAATCCGTATCGAAAAATGTTATGGCATTAGGAAATTAGGTTTATTTATGAACACTGGCTAACATGATGGAGGAAGTTACAAGGTAACATGAAACAGACCAACTTCCAGTCTAGGCTTGTTTTACTGGTTTAAAAATCTGTCACCCAAAAAAAAGTTTTCCCCAATATAACCGGAACCACAGAGTTTTATTTGGCCTTATGTGCGCAACAAATTGCATGCAAAAGTGCATACTACTGGACTTTTACACCGAGACTATAAAAAAAAATTCTTATAAGGGCATGTGTACTTGGAACTACTGAAAAGACAAGAAAGTAACTGGAGTTTATAACACATAACTGGAGTTTATAACACATAAATCGTCCGTCGGATGGGGACGTAAACTGGGTGGTCCCGTGTATCAGTCTATCAACCGAGCACGTTGAAGAACCATAGGAATCTATTCGATAATAAGAGTAGGGCAGGTTCCCGGATTCCTATGTATCCTTCCCCTCTCTCTGGGGCGGCTCTAAATAACCTGTACTGTGTTGATGAGCCGTTAAACAACATCCAATCAATCAATCATTACAACACACAAAACAAAAAAATTATATTTCATAATGTATATAAATATATCTTAAAATTCTTCCAATTAAATTATGCACATCTGCAAACAATAAATTCAAAAAATAAATAATTGCCTTCTTATAAGCATCCGAAGAAGGCATATAATAAATTATATAAATAGTGTAGTGAAGTTCAGGCATTAGCTGCTTCAATGATCCATTTACCAGTCCAGACTACTTTTTTGATTATCAGTTCACCCAAGACCATTCATTGCGATTCTTCATTGTTCATGTAGTCTGTCAATTCTCTTTTTTTTATAAAGGTGCTTCTACAATCTTAACATATTTTGACACAATGTAAAAACAGCAGTCCCATGGCTGTACAGCGGCATCTCCAAACAATCTTTGTTTTTTCCAACCGAGGTACTTTGACATATGCACCGCAAAAGCTCATCCCTCTTCTGCGCCTACATCATTTTTGACCCCCGTGCAGTTCTGGGGCAAAGAATAGCGCCACTGCAGATCCTGTTGGATGGGTAGGCAGAATGGTAGAACTCCCCAAATTCATGTTCATTTTATGTTCATGCTCATGAAAGGTCTTCATCATGACCCCTGCATTGTTTCAGGTGCCATCTTGCTCAAATCACTAGAGCAGTGGCAGAAAAACAATAAACGTGGCTCCAGCGTAAATAGTGTCTACAATAGAATTTGCAGAAACTCTGCAGTTGAGAAGGTTCTAGGCGCATTCTCCTTATTTTATCTTGATGTACATGGAGGATAAGCTTGGCTGTTCATTCCTGTTAGGCGCCATATAACCTTTCATGTGTTGGTGCACTTAAAACCCCAATTCTATTCATTTTTGGCCTCTCCAAGAAACCGAAATCTGAAAATAGATTATCATAAAACATTTAAAACACATGTGTTTTTTTTTCAAGTACGATCTGCTGTCTTAAATAGTTCGTTGTTTTTAATTAAACATTTAATAAAAAGTTTTTTCTGAGATTACCAGCTAGAGAGCGCTTTTATCAAAATGTGTGTGACTGCTGCAAGTGTCTACAATAATATGATACCATAAGGTGAGACTTCAGGGCCATTTAGCCATCAAGTTTTATGTGCTTTCCCCCTTTCAACAAATACAGTTTTTGAAGCTGCAGTGTTTTTGTTTGAAATATATATATAAATAATCTTGGGTTAATTAGTACAAGCTTCAGCATATTGATTCTTCTAACAGCAAACTTTTTTTTTTGTTAACCAATATCAATTTTTTTACAAAACAGTTATTATACCTTCATATTTTTATCAGGTAGAACGTACAAAGACCCGTGTAGTATTCTCGTCCATGGCTTTATCTTTCTGCCTCTTCATTCTTGTTCAGCTTTTCCAGCCTATAGAAATATAAATGCAACCAAAATAAGAAATGTTGACATTAACTTTTAAAAAGACTGGCCGGGTTGTATGTCACCTGCAAAAAGGCATATACATATATGTACTTTACTGTAGGGGTGGGGGGATGGGGTGTGTGTGTTTGTGGGGGGAAGGAAAGGAATCATCAGCAAAATATACATACTTTACTTTTAGGGGGTGTAGAATTGATAAACCTAGTGTACAAATCATTTTCTTGAAAATCCTGATTAAAACATGACTATATACGGATACATGAAATCCCGATTAAAACATGGATACATTTCTTTGTTTCAGAAACTAGTATCTCATTCAGAATAGTCAATACTTCTTTGTTTTACAAAATATGTCGTTAAGAATCTTGTTTTGACCGGAAATAGGCGGCCGGTAACCGCCGTCTGCTTTTCAAAGCAACTAAAGTCGCCGTTCTAAAACCTCTAGATGTTATGTTTAGAAACCAAAATTGTTTAAATCATAACAGTATGCATGTAATTAATTGTAATGAGCTGTTTTCTAACACTTAAATGTCCGCATATATGATCGCCGACATCGTTTTCAGCATACGAATTCCTCCATTTAAAAAGGGATCGAGTTCCTGTTTCGCAAAAGAATATATTTACTTATTACATTCATACGCATGACATATGTTACGTGTACACTCGAAAATACTTACGATGTTGTTGATGTTTAACTTCTGCTTGTTTCAAACGCGCCAGTCGCCAGCCAAACCGCCTTCTCTAAACTGTGACGTCACGTAGGTGATAACTATTCCCCGGTCGATTTCTCGGTTACTTTCCGGTTAAAACGCGGTTGAAAAGAGATGGCAAGTTTGATATATGTGTTGATGTTTCTGATATTTTAATGATCTATATGACTTATTATTTCTTCCCCACATATTGTTTTTAGCTTGGATGTCTGTATGTCTGTCTGTCTGTCCGTCTCAAGTAGTGTCCTCTCCATATCTCTAGAACCGCTTGAGGGATTTTGAAATAACTTGGCACAAAATTTAATGTTCACCATATCGAGACGACGGATTGTAAATAGCAATTCTAGAATAGAGTCCGGTCTCAGCGAGTTGGTTCATTTAAACAAGATGAGCCAATCCAGAGTTTTTTTGTGCGGGGGTGGTGGGGGTGGGGGTGGGGGGTGGAACTGGGAACTAGTCAGTTTTGCGCTTTAGGTCAATTTATCTGGAACTGTATGCATCGGCCGACCTGAAATTTTGCTAGGATCAATTAGACATCAAGAGCAACATTCCTGTGAAGTTTCATGAAAATCTGCCAAGTAGTTTCAGAGGAGTAGTCGCTGCAAGTTTTCATTATATAACTCTATCTAAACAGAGATGGCCACTGGCAGCCATGTTTAACGTCGAATCAAAACGATTTTCGACAAGGACCAACATCATGTCATGCTGATCATTTTAGAAAAAGTCCCATATCAATATCACTTATAGTTTTCAAGAAGTAGTCGCTACAAACTTGTTTTTTAAAAACCTATTTTTAGATTTGGTGGCCATCTTGGATTTCACATCAACATGAATTTTTGCTAGGATCAAGTAGACTTCATGGGCAACATTTCTGTAAAGTTTCATGAAAATCCATTCAGTAGTTTCAGAGGAGTAGTCGCTACAAAAAAAAGTTTACAGGCGGACAGACAGACGGACGACGGAAGCCACACCACGGCATAAGCTCTCCTGATCTCTGATCAGTCGAGCTAAAAATGAAAAAAAATAAAATTATGTCAAATCAAAATTAAATTGTTTATTCCATGGAACTTTTTTTATGACTTATTTAACTAAACTTCATGGTTGTGTCGCCTGCGTAGCATGACAGACACCTACAGATCCCTTTGTCTGTCGTCCGTCACACTTTAACCTGCAACCTAACCTTGGCTCTAACTTGAAAAAGTATATGACCTATATGAACTTACATCTATTTTTACTTGCAACTGTTTATACCTATGTATCATACATGTACATTAACATTATTGTTCTAATGCTATTTGTAAAATACATTCCCAAATGACAAGAGTAGTCCAAATTGCATCAATTTAGAGGTAATACAATTTATCTCTGTAAATTTCTCTTTGAAATTTAAATTTTCAGGAAAATTCCACTGAAATTAAAATCAGACATTTTTTTAAAAGAAAATTGTACATGTCAGTGATATTTTCTGACTGAAATTTCACTGAGATGTACAATTTATTTCTTCAAAATCTCACTGAAATCTCACTGAAATTTCAGTCAGAAAATATCACTGACATGTACAATTTTTTTTCAAAATCTCACTGAAATCTCACTGAAATTTCACTGAAATTTGGTGAAACACCAAAATCTCACTGAAATATGGACATTTCAGTGAATTTCACTGAAATCTCACTGAAATCTCAGTCTCATTTTCACTGGGGTGGGCCTCTTGTTTTATGTGAAAATGTTGTTTAGTTACACACTACTAATTGAAGACCTCATAACGTTACACTCGACTAATTTTACATGACTCCACATAATTTTTAATTGAGACTGTTCAGCAACTTCAAAGTATTCCCACGCAGCCATAGTAAGGCAGTGATACCTGTTCTGACTGGACACCACTGCAGGAGTAGTAATCACCAAATAATTTACATTCAATTTGTTCATTTGTCAATTTATATGAAAAAAACAGAATCAGTACCTTTTTTTAGGCTACCAACATATTCAAACAGGTCACCAAGTAGGGGTATTAGTCACCTTCAGTGATAGCTCTAGTTTTTGACAGTCAGGTTTTCACCTACATGTATAGTGATCATAACCAAACATTTATAAGTAACATTTTTTAAAAATAAAATCATGTCCATCTTTTTAGTCATCATATAGTGTCAGTATAGAAGGGTTTTATATAACACATTTAACATAGCAAACACAATTACTGAATATGACAGTCATGGGGAGACATATGTTTTTACTAAAAACAACCTAGTCTAGGACTACGTATGGAACACCCTGAACGTCTTAGAGGGTATTTTATCATTATATAGGGTGCTTATATAATGTCTTTACATAGAGTACTCTCATCATTATATAGGGTGCTTATGTCTTTAAATATAGTAATTATTATAAAAGGTGCATTCGTCTTTATATAGAGTACTAGGGTGCATTTGTCATTATATAGAGTACTCTAATTATTATATAGGGTGTTTATGTCTGTATTGAGTATTCTCATCATTATATAGTGTGCTTATGTCTTTATATATCTATATAGAGTAATCTCATCCTAATATACATTTTTAGAGTACTTACATCATTATAAAGGGTGCATTCATCTTTATATAAGGGTACTTGCATCATTATATAGGGTGTTTATGTCTATATTGAGTACTCTCATCATTATATAGTGTGCTTATGTCTTTATATAGAGTACTCTTATCCTCATATACATCTTATAGAGTACTTACATCATTATAAAGGGTGCATTCATCTTTATATAAGGATAATTGCATCATTATGTAGGGTGCATTCGTCTTTATATAGAAGTACCTTAGAAGCGAATTGCTTACAACGGTATCCACTACAGTAAGAATACAGTAAGAATAGAGAGTACTTCCTTATTTAGGGTGCATTTGTCTTTATATAGAGTACTCTCATCATTATATATAGGGGGCTTATGACTTTTTATAGCGTACTTGAATCATTATATTTGAGAAAAATCATTTATTTAATCGTACGAAACAAACATATAAACATAATGTAAAAAAATCTATGTTACTATATATTTAAAAACAAGAAATGTCAGTCCATGTGACACAGATGCCCACACTGCAAACCATATGCCTAACTGTGACCTTGACCTTTGAGGCACTGACATGATTCTTGCACAAGACACACCTTCTCATTGTGATGAACATTTGTGTGAAGTTTGATGCAATTCCCTTCAGTATTTTGGACTAATGACTGGCATGAAAAAAATGACTTTTGAACTCCAACTGCGACCTTTAAGGCACTGACATGATTCTTGTGCGCGACACCTTCTCAATGTGATGAACATTTGTGTTAAGTTTGATGAAACTCCCTTCAGTAGTTTCCAAGTAATGGTTGAAACATTTAGCTCTACTCACCAGTGGCCAGCAGAGCTTATGGGATGACGAGTTGTCCGCTGTCCAAAGTCCGTCCGTTAACTTTTGCCTTGTGAACTCTCTAGGGCCTTCATTATAAATTGATTATTTTCGAAACTTTGCCAGTGTCTTTATATCAATGAAAGCTCAGACAAGTTCGAAAACCAGCCAGATCGGATTAATTTCACCGGTGTTATGGCCCTTGTTTTGCTGAAAAATGCCATATTAAGCCTTGTGAACACTCTAGCACCTTCATTTTGTTAATATCAATGAAAGCTCAGACAAGTTCTAAAACCAGCCAAATCGGATCAGTAACACCGGAGTTATGGCCCTTGATTTTTCTGAAAAATGCCTTTTTAGCTTGACTATTCGAAGAATAAGAGAGCTTATGTAATCGCCCCGGGGTCGGCGTCCCACATCAAGGTTTGCGTGTAAGCTGTGTTTAGAAGTCTATATCTCTTACATTTCTTATCCTAGCCATGGGCTTCCTTATAGCATTATCTTAAGGGCTGCATAAGCAATTTTGGTTCCTGTAACCCATGGGCTCCCATGGAACCCAAATTATGATAGCCCATAAAATGTGTCCCATTTCACATCAAATTTTGTGTGTAAGCTGTGTTTACAAGTCTATATCTCTTACAATTCTTACCCTAGCACAACCAAAGTTGGCCATTAGCTTCCTTATAGCATTATCCTAAGGGCTGCCTAAGTAATTTTGATTTAGTTTAAAATGCTGTATTTTGTCTCAAAACGGTAGGGCTTTCATCATTCGTCCGATCTTTACCAAACTTTACCAGATTGTTAATATTAGCTCGGACAAGTCCGAAAACCAAACAGATCGGACTAGTAATAGCAGAGTTTTGGCCCTTTATTGAGTTACAAATGCTATATTTTGCCTAGTTAAGACATGGGGCCTTCATTTTCCATCTGATCTTTGGTTACCAAAATGCTATATTTTATCTCAAGACTATAGGGCCTTCATTTTTCATCCGATCTTTACCAATCTTTGCCAGATTGTTAATATCAATGATAGCTCGGACAAGGTCGAAAACTAGCCAGATCGGACTAGCAACAGCGGAGTAATTGCCCTTAAGTTAAAAATGCTATATTTTGTCTCAAGACTATAGGGCCTTCATTTTTCATCCGATCTTTACCAATCTTTGCCAGATTGTTAATATCAATGATAGCTCAGACAAGGTTGGAAACCAGCCAGATTGGATTAGCAACAGTGGAGTTGTGGCCCTTGATTTAGTTATAAATGCTATAGTTTGCCTCGTTAAGACGATAGGGCCTTCATCTTTCATCTGATCATTACCAAACTCTACCAGATTGTTACTATCAATTAATGAAAGTTTGGACAAGTTCGAAAACCAATCAAATTGGATTAGTAACACAGGAGTTACGGCCCTTGATATAGTTAAAGAATGCTGCATTTTCAGTGAAACTTTGCAAGGATGATCAGTACCAGGCCTAGTTGTGCATATCATCGCCGTGTTTTTTTGACAGTGTTATGGCCCTTAAAAGTTTTAATACACAAACTTTATTTGGACTAGTTCTCCTGAACCCCTTGCCGGATTTCAACGAAACTTTGCAGGGATGATCAACACCAAGCCTAGTTGTGCATATCATCATCGCGTTCCGGTTTACAGATTTTTGGCAGAGTTATGACCTTTTAAAGGTTTTTGATTCACAAACTTTTTCCGGGATAACTGTTCTCCTGAACCCCTGGCCGGATATTAACAATCTATGAAACTTGACAAGGATGATCATTATC
>JAWPHD010010581.1:0-92383 GCA_037043455.1 Cyrtodaria siliqua
CTCTATTGTCAATCCGTTTGTGTTTGTCACTTGCACTGCTGCTAATCATTGTAATTGTTGTTTGTTTTACTGTGTTCTGTGAAAGCTACATTTCCTGTTCGACTTTTGTTTATTTCGTACTTCGGGGCATAGTAGTTTGTTAGATACTGGTACCATACGCCGCTGGACATCGGTGAAGCAAAGATCTCTATGTCCACCTCCATATGCATGCCATCTTCGGGACGATTACAATTTTTTACTATTGATTTTATGAATATTGAGTTCTGCTCCACCCGGGGCTAGAGGACGTGTGCGGTAGCCATAATAAGACTAAAAAATGAAAACTTAAATGTTTATTGCTTTTAATTTAAATACATGCAAGCAAGTTTAATAAGGTGTGCTCAACCCGGGGCTAGAGGGCGTGAGCGGTCTCAATCAACACGAGACTGCAATATTTCGTATGTGTCGTGTTCGGCCGTTTCCAAAGGTACATTCTCATACTCTTTTTTATACTTACTTCTGTTGTCAACTTTGCTGTACTCGTGCTGTCCCACACGTTGTTGAAGGTATTGATACTTATTGTTTTGTTGCCAAACGTTGGACGACTGCATTGTTCTGTGAATGCTACATGAGATTGCATGATTAGTAACTTAGGATAGGATGTCAGCTGTAGTTTAAATCGGAGAGTGCTAAAAAAATTGATCAATGCAAGCCTTTGGAATTGTTTTATCATGCAAACGGTTTTAAATAGCATAATTTACCGAAAACACAATGGAAACATCAGCTCACGTCTGCTGCGGTCCAAATACAAACAGAGGATTTTTTTGTCAAGGGAAATAACGTTCGGAAAAAATGTGTTCGGCCGTTAAATATAATTTATATCGACAATAATGCAAACTACTTTCTTTTGATAATGCGTTGCATTCCTAAATTGATCGGTATAAAACACAGATGTATATATGTATAGTTCAAATGGTTTATTCATGACTCTTTAACCCCCAGCGGCCTTTTTTGTCACTGACCGTTCCAAAGCGGTAGCCCTATTGTCAACCCTTTTGTGTTTGCGATGTCTTATTTGGCTTTTTAATCATCTTTAAATTTATTCATTGTTTCTGTGTGTGTTTGTCGTTGACTGTCGTCCTTGAATGCTTCTTTTCCTTTCGATTTTTTATATCTATATTTAAGTCATTGAACAATAGCACGTGTCTCCAACTTGTATATTACAACAGTTGGGCAGAATATTAGGATATTATGAAGTAGCTGCATTTGTATAGTAGAAACTTTCGTTTCATGATAAATTCGTGTTCGTTCATTTTGCATCTACGCAAGGTATACCATGTAGTTGATTCTCTAACAAATGTAAAGCATAATTTGGATTTTCATGTGTCCCAAATGTTTAAGTTTTATGCTAGCCAAACAATAGCTTTATTGTTTTGCCATCATTTAGACAAATAACAGAAAAGGAAAAACATCTGTTAAACGCCAAAACATATTATAATTTTTTTTCTCAAATTCTTAATAGAGGTAGGCAATGTCAAATAAAACAATACTTGATTATTATTATTAATTTATGGCAAGTCGGGAGTGTTATACGCATTATCCCATAAAGTTTAATACTGAATAAATTATATGAGACAACACACTTGAACACTTGCATGATTCTATGACGTTATCTTGAAACGATAAAGAAGCTTTCTGATTTATGAGTTAATCTATTTCAATTGTTGAATAAACGCAAAATGAAATATTGTTTCAAATTAATATATAATAAATTATCAGTTTATGTTTCGCATCAATCAAAAATGACGTTAAATACGTCTAAAATTGTTGTAGATTTTTTCCCTAGGTCAGACCTCATGGTTGGGTGCAATACTTTAAATCTACTACGATTAAGTCTGGATAATGATTGAATAGCCAGGTGTGTTTTAGTAAACACATAACAGGATTCAATCAAAGATACTTTATCGGTGTTTTTGGTAACCGATATGTATTTAAGAATAGGATAGAGGCTTTGAACAGAAATCTTCACCATTACGAAACCTAGCCTGGATACCATTACAGCTCTAAGTTACTTTATCGGTGTTTTCGGTGATCGATCTGCAGTTAAGTATAGGATAGAGGCTATGAACAGAAACCTTCACCATTAAGAAACCGAAAGGGAATGGCGTACCAAAGATTCGACTGCACCTAGTCTGAATACCATTAGAGCTTGATGTTTGTGTTTCTTGTTTCCAATCGTTCCATCATCTAAGTTTCATCTAGCCCACTCCTGTCAAGCAAGTTTGATTAAACAAATGGAACATATACATCAATATAGCGCTGATAAAGTAATTAGATTTAAAATAAACAACATCAAAGGCGTTCAATGTACTTGGCAACCACATCAGTTAAAGATTGATAAGAGGAAAACAATGATGACGATTTTTATATCTGTTGTTGTTATCTTTAAGCCACACACAAACACCTGTTAACCAGATCAGAGGAAGAATGATGGAGTGTAATGCATTTAATCAATTGCACGATGCATGTTTACAACATAATATATAATTAAGGGCATGTCCTGCAGTTGTTTATGCGTATATTGTTCGCAAACCTGTGTAAAAACGAGTTGTTGTTTCTCAAATACAAGTATAGTGACATGCGTTATTTATTTCGTTTTCTTGAAGTACGAAATATTTGCTACCAATACAAACGCTTTGAAAACATGCATATACAGGAAATACATTTTTATCTCGAAATGTTTATTTTTCACCTCAAATTCTTCCATTTTCCCGAGGAACTTCAATGAAATAAAGGTAATATTTCCCTTTATTTCCGCATATGTCTTGCAATTTTATTCATACAAATCTAAATAGAATAGGGTCATATATTTAAATTGAATACCCTTAATGAAATTCCTTTTTTCTTTTTTATTTGCATAATGTATGTTGTACTGAAATTATAGGAAATTTGCTAACAAATGGAGTATGGGACATATATTTACGTTAGTTTATAGTACTGTTTATATATATATATATTATGTCCTATTAGTTTTACCTGTGATACCTAGGCTCTATAAATTTTGCTCCCAACTAAAATATGTTTTGTTTATTTCGCCCGTTGTTTTCTCGTTTAGGGCAAAGCATTTGGTTAGAAACTGAAATCACTCGCTGCTGGCCATGGAATGATATGAACATGCCAAATTTAAGGTTCCATGTTCACCGTCATATTCATACACTCTTCTGGATGGCTACAATTTGTGTACTATTCACATTTTAAATATTGACTTCTGCTCAACCCGAGTCTACAGGGTGTGAACTGTAGCATGCATTTGTCGCTACCGTTCATTAACTGAAATATATTTCTATTGATATTTGTTCGGGGATTCCCAAATTACCCCTTTCATACTCGTTTTATATTTTGCTACCGTTAATTAACTGAAATATGTTTCTATTTATATGTGTTCGGGGATTCCCAAATTACCCCTTTCATACTCGTTTTATATTTTGCTACCGTTAATTAACTGAAATATGTTTCTATTTATATGTGTTCTGGGATTCCCAAATTGCCCCAATCATACTCGTGTCATATATCAAAGTAGCGTTGCCCGTGCATTGTGGTGGCGGTAAAACATCTCACCGTGCTTGCAATCAGAATTGTTATTACTTCAGATCTTTGGATATCGCTGAGCCCGATATATATGTAAGATAACGGTTGTACATTCTCAAATACTTCGTTTTCTTACTTTAATTTCGAATAGGTGGTTCGACTACTTTAGCCTTAAAGGCTCTGAGAATTAGTTAATCAACCTTAGGATATTTTTGCTCCCAACTAAATTCCAATTTGTTTATTTCGCCCATTGTTTACTCGTTTAGGGCAAAGCATTTTGTTAGAAACTGGGACCATACACCGCCAGCCATGGTATGGTATGTAAATACCATATTCAATGCGCCATGCTCAGCGTCATATGCATACCATCTTCGGGTACGCTAAAATTTCGAACTATTGACATTTTAAATAGAGAACATTTGCACTTTGCTCAACCAGGGTCAAGGAGCGTGAACGGTAGCAAGCATTTTTCACTACCTTTCATGGACAGTCTCAATCAAACCAAGACCGCAATATTTTGATATTTATCGTGTTCGGCGATTTCCAAATTTTCCCTTTCATCCTCTATTCACAATGTAATTTTATCAGTTTTTGTTCATGCTCATTAAAGGTCTTCATCATGACCCCTGCATTGATTCAGGTGCCATCTCACTCATATCACTAGAGCAGTGCCAGAAAAACTGTAACGTGGCTCCAGCGTAAATGGAGTGCCTACAATAGAATTTGCAGCAACTCTGCAGTTCAGGGTGAGAAGGTTCTAGGCCCGTTCTCCATATTTTATCTCGATGTACATGGAGGATGAGCCTGGCATGTTCATTCCTGTTAGGCGCCATAAAACCTTTTATGTGTTGGTGCACCTTAAAACCCCCAATTCAACCAATCAACTGACTATGTAAACCCACTGGCTTTACGTCCAGTGACTATGTAAACCCACTGGCATTACGTCCAGTGATAAGTTATCTATATAATTGTAATAAAATACAACGTTGATTCATTGTGTTTACTAGACGAGTAAAGATTGATTGGAATGTATGCAACTTCAAATGTGAGTCTCGTTAGTATTTACATAAAAATGTGGATGAGATACCAGCTAAGGTCAATGAACGAAAATGCTATCAAATTACAAGCGTGTAACCGCGGAATCAACGTTCGGGTCACCCGTTTTACCTGAAACTATCAAAGTAGGAATACAAATTGAACAGGAAAGGTAGTATTCAGAGACCAAAGTCAACCATATCACGCACACAAACAAGCAATAATAACAAGGATAATAGATGCAAATTACGCAACACCACAACATAAAAGGGTTGACAATAGGTTTATCAGAACCTGGTTTAAACCCTCAGCGGCCTTTTTTGCCACTGACCTTTCCAAGGCGGTAGCCATCTCGTCAACCCTTTTGTGTTTGTGATGGCTTATTTGGACTTTTATTCATCTTTGCATTTGTTCTTTGTTTTTGTGTGTTTGTGGTTGACTGTCGTCCTTGAATGCTGCTTTTCTTGTTCGACTTTTTATTTATATTTGATAATAAGGTTACCACATTGGCAAGGTCTGTGGCAAAAAAGATCCCTGGGTGTTTAAACTTGGTTGTAGGGTGCACCTCACCGCGCGCTTACCCTAATATGATCCAGAGTTAACGGACAGTGTCAATGAAAAAAATCCATCCAGGCTATATCCTGCCAGACTAGACAGTATCAGTAGGCAATATAGGTCAAACACGAAGGTGATCATGTATATATGAACACAAAAAATACTAGACAATCACAAAGCAAGTATCAAATGACGTGACAGAGATCAGATCTACGCTCATTGTAATGCTTGATAACAATTTCAAGGTTGTCGTGTGTCCCTTTAATATCATTAGCGAATATGAAATAGATAACAATGACACATTAATTAAGATACATTAATTAAGATACACAAAGTTATGACAATGACAGTTATTTGTGGCTAATAATGATGGACACGATCGTTAAACAGCTATAATAGCCACAGCATGGCCACATGATGACCTTTCTACTGGCCAGACTAATCATATCTTCAGTTTATAATGCGACCATTGTGACAGTCAGCTAATCGTGCTATGTTATAATGTGTTATTACAGACTCGTGTTTTCATTATTCTTAAACATAACAGTGTTTTTTTAGTAAGCGTTAGTAATAATTCTTATTAATTAATTAATAAACATTGTTTTTGATTATGTTACATTGACCAATACAATTGATTGTATTTACATAT
Organism: Cyrtodaria siliqua; assembly: GCA_037043455.1. Lineage (NCBI taxonomy): Eukaryota > Metazoa > Mollusca > Bivalvia > Adapedonta > Hiatellidae > Cyrtodaria > Cyrtodaria siliqua. Next base: position 5,807 of record JAWPHD010010581.1, read on the forward strand.
TCGAATAGTATTAAACGGACATATGATGATCTAATTTAAAATACTCTTTTATTCCTATATCTTCATACACATATGTACAATATGTTTTGCTTAGTTGAAATGGATTCACACAAAAACAATGGATTAAAACCGCGGATTACTTTCATTATATTTGTTCTTTGAATCGTGCATAATATTCGTTTCCCTGGAAAAGTCGAAGCGGCTCCGTGGTCGAGGGTTAACGACGTTGCGTTGTAAAACTTCTCACCTCTCACTACTGCTGATTCGAATCCCACTGGGAGCTTAATTTGGGAGAACTTGTCGATTTTTACTGATTGCGGGAGTAATCAATACTGGTTATACCCAGGGAGAATGTGGTGGTCTGCCGTTACCACAAAATATCGATTGTCATATATGGCCTAAAATATGCTAAAAATGATGTTAAGCACCATTCAAACAAACGAAGTCGTCAAGGATGAAATATATCCTATCCCGCATTTACTTAACTCGGACGGACGAACACATATTCACGATTTCAATCTGATTTTCTTCCATTTTCACACACAATGCACATGTCGAGCTCGATCGGCAACACACGGAACTGCCCCGTCGACTTAAATCAGTTTTATCTGATTACGAAAATCTACGAAGCAGTTACGATTGTTATTTCCTTTTGGATCAGCCCGATATTTGTGACTTTAAAGTAGAATACCGCTTAAGCCGGTGCTAGGGGCGTGAGAGATGTTGCAAATCGTATTACCTCTCATGAACAGCTTCAATAAAACAGAGTCTGCTACTTTTCTCTCTTATTTGTGTTAGTTGCTTCCAAGTGATCCCTTTCCAGTCTTTCTTCTTATTTTTGGTGTACGCAGTCCGATTGCAGTAATTATTCCTCTCGAAAATAAATCCGTGTGTAAAAACCGGAAATGGAAACAAATGTAACGTGAACTTATCTAAACAACTGTATTGATATAGTCTAGATCATATACGACGCTCGCCTTTTTTTAAGACAAACGTCTAGAAATTTGGTATAGATTCTGATTGGCTGACATAGACATACCTTCTATCTAAGATAGACAGAACGACAGAAAGACAATGCATTATTTTAAAAATTAATAAAAAAGAAAAGAAAAAAAAGAGGAAAACTTAAACGAACTAAATGCGGATTGTCAAACATACAATATAATAAAAATAACATTGCGGACAAGTGGGTTAAGTTTTATTTTTTGTTCTCTAGACAAGGGTCAAGACGTTTGTATTTGTATTTGTTATCAAGAGTCGAAGATGGTCAAGACTTATTCGATATACTGATAAACCTATATCAGAATAAGAAGAAAAAATGAAAACTCAAACTTTAATTTAATTATATGCAAGCAGTTTTAAAGTTAAAATGAGACCCTTTAAACTTAAGACATACTCTGTATAGCTGACTTTTTTACAACTGATACAAGCTCATGAGCCGAAACACGCGAAAACGACTCTTCAGACAAAATTTTGACATTTTATGTTTTTTCATGTTTATGAAACACGTTGATTTTCTCTTTAAAAATCTCTTTAATGTATGTTTATATCTTAATTAAAAATAATTTTATCTCCATTTGAAAACCAAAGATTATATTAGCCATTAATTTCGACGTTGACGTCGGCGTCTTGGACGACGTCGTTGATTAAATAACAACAAAAAACATAAACAATTATCATTTTCTATAGCGAAAACATATTTCCTATGATATAATTATTAGATAAAACACGGAAGTGACGAGAAATGATTAGTAATTATTTGATTACCGGCCGACGTCATAAATTGTTACTTTATGACGTTGTCGTTTAAACGTCCGAAGGGAGGTTTTCGTGTGTTGCGGCTCTCATTATTTTTCTTCAAACATACTGAAAACGGGATCCATTAAAAGCAGCGATCACAAATAAGAGAGAAAGGTACCCAAAACAAAACAAAAAAATGTTTTACCGTCTTTTATAAACAATTATTGTGGTCAAAACTTACTCTGCGGGTTCAAATCCCACTGGGAACTCGACTTGTAAGGGAGAAAGTGTCGACTCTTACCGTTGGCGGGAGTTATACAGTACTGGTTCTTCCCAGTAACACGTAAGACTCCAACGCTAAAGAAAATATTTTTAAAAATCGTCATTCATAGCTTAAAATGGGCTGACAAATGAGATAAACACCAAACAAACCAATTCTATCCTCTAGGACATGCTGTTAAGTACGCTATACGTAAGTGCATTTGACACTACGTGTTACCACGAAAAAAATGAAATATACTCTCTTGGTCACATAAAACGTAAAAGCGAGCGTTGTAAGCTAGGGTTTTATTTTCGTATGTATGATAGTTTCCATCTATCTTAATTAGACACATGTTAACTGTGCTTTGCTTAACGCTACACAGTCTCTATTTTGGTAATAACTTATGAATGAGACACGTGTGAAATAGTTTCAAATCGATGAAATCCCCAAAAGTCAGTATATAAGCAGAAATCGATGTGTAAAATTTCACATTTTTATTTAGCAGCTAACATCGATAAATGTGATAACAAAAATAGTTGCCCGGAACGGGATTTGAACCACAGCCTTGCAATTGTTAGCTTTGAAGGATGTACGCTGAACCACTAACCCAGTGCTATTTATTTGAATGTTGTAGTGTTTTTAACACAAAATAGGCATTACGTAATAACAAGCGCGCACACACAAACTCATCAAGCGCTAAATAACAAGTCAACATCTAGTTGTTTTGAGGTGAAGTATTAGTTTCATATTGATAGCATACAATATTACACCAGGCAATGTTAATTTACACGTGCGACAAGATGGACTACATATTTATTGATCCATCTTGAGTTGCGTTCAAATATGTTAAGTTATTTTGCCTCGTAATAAATGGTAGTTAGTATTCTATTTTCTGAAGTAGCGTTATAGCTCAGTGGATAGAGTACCGGATTAAAATCAGAAGGTCGTGTGTTCGAGCCCCGAAAGAGGCTATCTTTTTTTTTCTGTAAAAATTACTGTTACCTGTGTATAGGTACGATGTGCACTGGTCGATTCATATACAATAAATGATTTCCTGCGCTACACTTGCTCGGTTAAATACCCGATTTCGACATGAGCTGGCGTGGCGCAGTCGGTAGCGCGGCGGTTCAATCCTCCGTGGTGCCACTGAGTTCCGTCGGTGTGTTCTTGGGCAAGACACTTAGCCTTAGCCTCGTCCGTCGGATGGGGACGTAAACCGGGCGGTCCCGTATATCGGTCTATCCTCTGAGCACGTTAAAGAACCATAGGAATCTATTCGATAATAAGAGTAGGGCAGGTTCCCGGATTCCTATGTATCCTTCCCCTCTCTCTGGGGCGGCTCTAAATAACCTATACTGTGTTGATGAGCCGTTAAACAACATTCAATTCGACATGAGCTGGTGTACATGGAGTTACAAATACAAATAAATACTTGCCTACAAAGATGACATCGATTGATATAGAGACTTTGTAGCTTTAAGGACTTGTATGGTTCTTTCATGATAGATTACTTACACATGGGAAGTAGCTGCGATTAAAAGAAACGTATATTGCGGTTTTGCGGGGTCTGACCTTTTTGATTGATCGTCATTCTGTGATTAAATTTAAATGTGTTTAATGTGGAAAAAAAAGGGCGAGAAAGTTGCGGTGGCTCAGAGATGGACAGTTTCTTGCAGAACGTTTAACTTGGTGCAGGACTCTTTTATCCGGTACAACGGTTTTACACTCAATATAATTATAAAACTCGTACAACGCTTATTCTGACAAAGATATTGTGAACTCTGTATATCGACTATTGAAAAAAGGTCAAAAATGATGATAACAATTATTTTACCAAACTTCTTCCAAATATGCAGCACAACAACCCTTGTCATATTAGTGCTACTTTCACAAATCGGATATATCTATGGACAAGGGCGATTGTGGGAGCCGCCATCGCGGTCGTCGATGTGGCGTCGCGGTTATAATACCACGGTGAACAATCGTGACAATGAGCTAAGCTGTGGTGGGTTTACGGTAGGTACAACTTATTTAACTATATTCAGTACTAGATACCAAACTCTGTAAACCACTGTGAACACTAACGGCAATGGCCTGTGGTTGGTTTACGATAGGTACAACATATATAACTATATTCAAAACTAGATACTAAGCCTAATTTAAAGTGAGCAAATATTTAATCGCAAAATAATTGCACTTATAACGCAAAACCTGACGCGAGAGGCAAAAAGAAACTTTTTTTAAGAAGCCAGTTACGCACTAAGAAGAGAGCCAAAATAATCTTCTTACTCCTTAACTTTCTCCAAAATGACAACTCTGTCAAAATTAAAGGGACACAATGCAATCTATTTATCAAGCACTGAAACTAGCGTCTCGATTTAAACGAAACATTTGGGTATGTCTACTTTATATTGCAACATTGTCTTGTTTAGTTCAAATACGCAAAGTTAAAATATATCAAACTAAATAAAAGCGTATGAAAGCGTATGTATGTTGTAATTGACTTTTTTCATATTCATCGGTTTTCGAGCACGTATGTGTCGACGTGCCGTAAAACACCATTCATTCATGCATTCATTCGTTCATTTCTTTATTCGTTTTAAATTGTTAAAAAAAAAAACTTTTTTATTGAATTCAATCCATGTTTATCAGACAATTCCCATTACGGAAAAACAATACACTGACAAATGGTCGTTTGTGCAAATATAGTCGGTCGCGTTATTTATAAGTTTTGATTACTTACATCGCAAATGTATTCGTATTTATATCTTCTGATTCATTGTTTGAACCATTTTTCGCATATAACTAGAACATCAGCACTCACTACGCTTGAAATAGTTGTGAGGTGAATTATTGTTTTATAATTACAGGACAAAACATAATTTCACAATATTGACTTTCCTATATCCGAGCGTATAAAAAGAATCGTTAAAGCTCAAATCACGTTAAACGTGAGGGACGAGTATGTAGGCAAATAATATTATGACCAATACCATTTTATCGTCATTTTATGTGTTATCGTCATGTTATATACCTGTGTAGGTGTAGATGATATGACACTTCTTATATTGCACTGCGTAGTGCCCAAAATGCACTCAGAATGAACGCAGATAGAACAGAGACAGAATGGGAATTAAACAAACACAAAACGATAACAACAGAGTGCATTTTTAAAAACTAAATTCATGTTTAACACTGTACACTGCAAACGAACATAAACGCTAAAATTCATCATCTAAATTGCACGCAAATTCATGTTTTACATTTTACACTGCAAACGAACATAAACGCTGAAATTCATTATCTAAGTTGCACGCAAATTCATGTTTAACACTGTACACTGCAAACGAACATAAACGCCGAAATGCATTATCTAAGTTGCACGCAAATTCATGTTTAACATTTTACACTGCAAACGAACATAAGCACTGAAATTCATTATCTAAGTTGCACGCAATTTCCTGTTATCATTTTACACTGCAAACGAACATAAGCACTGAAATTCATCATCTAAGATGCACTCAAATTCATGTTTAACGCTTTACACTGCAAACAAACATAAACGTCGAAATTCATTATCTAAGCTGCGCGCAAATTCATGTTTAATATATCAACGCATGGCATTTCACTTTTCAGATAAACACTTTTTTTACTTCGGTTGTGTCCAGTAATGCAAGTATGTGAGTGTAATTGAGTTTCCACGGAATGCATTCACAAATGCAACTGAATACATTTGGGGAAAAAAACAGCAACAAATAAAATGCAAATGGAATGAAAACTAAGCGCAAATGGAACGAATAGGAATTTGAGTGCAACGCAATATACAATGTATCGCTTTATTCAAAATGTTTCAAGTAGACCTTAAAGTTCACCGGCCATGTTTTGTTTCATGAACACGTTTATGTTTATTTAAATCGAAATCAATATACAACAACAGATATTTACAATTCACACATTGCAATATCTGTGAACAGCGAGAATAAGATTTTATTTGATGACGTAGAAAACTTTGAACAGGTAAATTAATCCACAGGTAAATGTATTTATGAATTATCTGGCAATAGTTGTGCAGCTATACAATTTAGATTTACCTCATTTCCCGTGCAGTCACGCAGTGGTAAAAGTATTATCTACGTCATGCAAATAATACTTATTTTTACATACAACTTAGTAGCGGTTTTCAATATATGTTTCTCTTCGAGACTATCAAGAAATGTTCATAGGATGTTTAAGAGTTAAATTTGTTAATTGATCTTACTTCAAAAAGGGTGGCCATTCATCTTTAAATTGCAATTTTATTTCTGTGACTCTAATGTTTCACAGTAAAGCCCGAATTGTGGTGTTTCCCAAAAAAATTGATACATTTATTAAATAGTAAAAGTATGTATTTTTGCCAAAAAAAATATAAAAGGATTGTTTTATATTCATTTTCTTTATATGTTTTGCATCGATAATTAAATATGACGTGAAACAATAATGAACAAATTAAACTTGTAACGGTGATAACACTTTACGCAACTGTTATTAGCTATTTTTATGCGGTCCTACAAAACCAACATTATATTAAAAACATAGATCGTATCATGTTTTACTTATGCACACAGTTTATTCATTCTTTCGTTTATAATTTGTTTAATAAGATCCTTTTTTTTATTCAATGCATGTTTATCAGTCAATTCACATTATAGAAAAACAATGCACCGAAAAATGGTCGTTTATGCAAAAATAGTCGGTCGCGTTATTTGCTAGTCTTTATTACTAACATCGCAAACGTATTCGTATTTATATCTTCTGATTCATTGTTTGAACCATTTCTCGCATTTAACTAGAACATCAGCACTCACTACGCTTGAAATAGTTGTGAGGTGAATTATTGTTTTATAATTACAGGACAAAACATAATTTCACAATATTGACCTTTTCTACGTCCGAGCGTAAAACAATTCGCTGAAGCTCAATTTGCGTTAGACGTGACGGACGAGTAAGTAGACAAATAATATTATGACAAATAATGTTTCAACGTCATTTTATGTGTTATCATCATTGCAAACGAACATAAACGCTGACATTCATTATCTAAGCTGTACGCAAATTCATGTTTAACACTTTACACTGCAAACGAACATAAACGTTGAAATTCTTTATCAATTCATGTTTAAGATATCAACGCATGGTATTTCACTTTTTAGATAATCTCTATTTTTACTTCGGTTGTGTCCAAGAATGAAAGTACGTGAGTGTAATTGAGAGTTTCCACGGAATGCATTCAAAAAAAAATCAGTTTCCAATTAAATGCAAATGGAATGTAGACTAAGCGCTTGAGCGAAAAGGAATTTGAATGGAACGCAATGTACAATGTATCGCTTTATTCCAAAATGTTTCAAGTAAACCTTAAAATGCACATTTTGATCTGTAACGCTAATGTTTCACAGTGAAGCCAGAATTGTGGTGTTTGATATAAACAGTAAAAGTATGTATTGTTTGCAAAAAAAAAATTGATTGTTAATATATTCATTTTCTTTATATGTTATGCATTGTAACACCGTATATAGCTCATTCCGTATACAGCTCACCAGTAAGCTTTATATGTAGGCATATAGCTCACATTTTCTACGTATATAGCTCACACCAAAGTAAGCTTTATACGGTGAATAGGCATGGTCATTCCGTATATAGCTTATCACCATCTAAATACAAAATTAGTTAAAATAGGAGCGCACAATAACAGAAAAAAATGCATAAAATTATGTTGCTGGTTACATGGCGTCTACCCTTGTTACTACTACTGCTGCTGCTGCTGCTGCTGCTGCTGCTGCTGCTGCTACTGTCACTACTACTACAACTACCATTATAACTACCACTGTTACTACGACTGCTACTATTACAAATACTACTAACAGCACAACCACTACTACTTCTACTGATACGACTACCACTACTTCTACGACCACTACTACTTCTACTACGACTATTGCATTGAAATAGGACATTTTCCTGCTCATTTTGCGTTCTTCAAAGTAGATTTTAGGCATACTTTCAACGTAAGTACAGACACATTGCGGATATATATTATTTTTAATATATTGTATGTAGCGAAACACTTGTGCTGAAGTACAAGGGTCGGTCCGTCTGTCTGTTCGTCCTAAGTAGGTAAGGGTTGCCGAAATGGTAATTTTTGGAAGATCGTAATTAATAGCAAAAGTTCGAATAAATATCTTTACGTAGATATTTTTTATTATGTAGTGCTATCCTATTAATAAATGCATAGACAGAGGCATTCTTCAAGTGTTCGTCCGTCTGTCGGTACAGAACCGTTTGTGTACTTGTATAAGCATTCATTAGTCTATTTTAGGATCTTGTCGTTACAAGTCATATACCTTAAACTATACTTTAATCATATATTTAGACTTTCATGTATCATAATCATACAAATACGAAATATGAGTATAATTGGAACAGGACTTAAAACATTTTCAGTTTTTAAAAGAGTAAGCTTTATTCGGAATCAAGGCACATGCCCTCCGTATATAGCTTATCGTGAGCTTTATGCGGAGACGAGCTGCGTATATAACTCACATTGAGCTTTATTCGGAGACATTGCTCCGTATATAGCTCACTGGTGAGCTATATACGGAATAAGCTATATACGGTATTACAAAGCATCGATAATTAAATATGACGCAAAACAATAGTGGAAAGTATAAACTTGTTACAGTGGTAAAACAATACATTTGTATGCGGTCCTACAAAAACAGCATTCTATTAAAAACGTAGACCGCATCATGTGTTTCTTATGCACACATGTAACTGTTAACAACACAAATATAGCGCATCATGTTATTGACAATGACAATTTTGCAATACGTTAAGTGTTTGATTTTTCAAAAGCATTTTTCCAGTCGTCATTGTTTTGGTATTGATCAAGAAGGGCTTAGGGTACAGTACATGATAAAACATAACAGGAGGCGTGAGCGGCGTTGCTCCGAATATTACTTTCATGAACAGACAATAAAATCGACTCTTCTGCTTGTTCTCTTGTGTGTGTTCTTTGATTCACAAGAATCCACGTTTCAGTATTTATAAATAAAGAAGCAAAATATTTAAAAACTTAGCATACATACGTGCAGTATACACAACATGTTATCTTAACGTGTTTTCTTAACATTAAAACGTCTTAAGAAAACAATTTTTTTCTTCACCTTTAGACGCTTGACTTGTGTCGAGTTCGTAAATACATTTAAAGTTATTTATCATGCACTGCGATAATAAATAAGTCAATTATCTGGAGCAACGTAGCCTTGAAGGAAAACCTGTTTTTTCGACTATTTATCTTTTGTACTTTGTGGACAATAACAATCAAATGTCGCCGATCTTTTCATTTATAATAGATCATTACATATTAATCATTAGAGCAGCACTAAAATCAGAATGATCATGCACCTATCTTTCCAGTAATTACGTTAATATAATGTTACTACATTACGTTAATATAATGTTACTACAATGATTGTGTAGTATGCCAGCATTCGCGTGACGTAAAAGAGATGTTGCAGTTTAATTGAATTCAAAATATAAAAGATTGATTCAAAATATGTCCACCACTGACCGTTCTAAGGCGGTAGCCCTATTGTCAACCCTTTTGTGTTTGTGATGTCTTATTTGGCCTTTTATCCATCTTTACATTTGTTCGTTGTTTATGTGTGTGTTTGTGGTTGACTGTCGGTGTTTGTGGTTGACTGTCGTCATTGAATGCTGCTTTTCCTGTTCAATTTGTATATCTATATTCACGTTAACATACAAGCTGATCAAACATATTGCATGAATTCACGTGAGAATACCAGTGAATTGATTGACAATTTCCTTTGACGTCAAGATGCCAGTACATGGCTTCAAAACATACATTCATGTTAAAAATAAGTATGAAAGAGTATGAGAGTGGATCTTTGGAAACGGCCGAACACGATACATACGAAAAATTGCAGTCTCGGTGTGATTGAGATTTGTTCATGAACGGTAGTGAAAGTTCACGCCACCTAGCCCCGGGTTGAGCAGAATTCAATATTCTTAAAATCAATAAAGGATCTTACATGAGTACTCATTCATTATTGAATTTATTAAACAAGTTGGCAAAATGATATAATGCGAGGCTCTTGCCGAGCATTGTATTATTTTTGCTAATGAGTTTAATAAATTCAATAATGAATGAGAACGAATGTTAGATTCTATTTATCACATAACTCACATATCGACTTCTATTGTATTTTGCATGTCGCTTTTAACACGCGAAACCGACATAAACCGTGAGAATTGGATCATAGTCATTTTTTGACTCGGCATACTAGGCTTATTTGCATACTTAATATAGAATAGTGTTATTCCACTCCCACACCATGAGTTATGTGATAAATAATTTTAACCATCCGGAAGATGGCATGCATATGGCGGTGGACATGCAGTCGAATAGAAAATATCACAGAACACATCCAACCACAAACACAAATACAAAACAAAAAACGATTACAAGGAAAAATAGGAGCGAAGTTTGCCACACCACAAGCATTAAAGGGTTTACAATAGGGGTACCGCCTTGGAACAGTTAGTCGGAAAAAGACCACTGGCGGTTTAAATCATGTTCTAGGGTGTTTTTTATATATTACAGTAGCGTTGCCTGTGCAGTGTGACGGCGGTAAAACGTCTCCCCGTCCTTGCAGTTAGAACTGTTATTCATTCCGATCTTTCAAGATCGCGGAGCACAATATTTATAAACAGATATCGGTGGTACATTCTCAGACACATTTTTTTTTTCGTACTTCAACTTGAACCGTTTATTTGGATGACAAAAGGGTAAGTGTGAGAACTGGTGCACCCTAGAACCCCAGCGTTCTTTTTTTGCCACTGACCGTTCCAAGGCCGTAGCCCTATTGTCAACAATTTTGTGTTTGTGATGTCATATCTTGCCTTTTACTCGTCGTTATAGTTGCTGTTTGTTTCGTTGTGTGTTTTGTGATTGACTTTCGTCCTTGAATGCTACTTTTCCTTTTCGATTGTTATAATTACTTTTGTTTAGAATAGTTGATTCCACTTCTCCAGTCTTGAAATGTTCATAGTATTGTTTAATCACCCCTATGATATGTTGACGCAGGTTTCATAAACTATGCTCCCAACTAAATTCCATTTTGTTATTTCGCCCATTGTTTTCTCGTTTAGGGCAAATCATTTTGTTAGAAACTGAGACCATACGCCGATGTCCATTGAATTACCTCAGTGAAGGTTCAATGTTCACCGTCATATATATACCGTTTTCGGGATGGCTCAAATTTCTGTACTATTGACATTTTAAATACTGCTCAACCCGGGCTAGAGGGCGTTAACGGTAGCAAGCACTTTTCACTACCGTTCATGAACAGTCTCAGTCAAACCGAGAATTTCCCGATTTCATGAACGGTCTCAATCAAAGAGAGACTGAAAAAAAAATCTTTTATTTAATGTAAATAAAGAAATCCCCGCCAGTTTATATCCACTTACAAACTAGGAGGCGTGGGTAGGCAATATAAGAATAACACAACAATGATCATGTACATATGAATATAAACAGAAACATGCTTAGAAAGCCACAAAACAAGTACTCAGTGACTTGACCAAGCGCAACACGATAATAACAAGAGTATGAAAGGATAAATTTGGAAATCGCCGAACACGATAAATACCAACAATATTGCAGTCTCGGTTTGACTGAGACTGTTGATACCGTTCACGCCCTCTAGCCCCGGGTAGGCATAACTCGATATTTAAAATGTCAATTGTACATAATTTGAGCCATCCCGAAGATAATATGCATATAACGTACTAAACGAGAAAACAATGGGCGAAATAAACAAATTGGTATTTGGTTGGGAGCAAAGGTTATGAAGCCAGCATATCACAGGTAACAGTCAAAAGACTAAAATAAAAAGCAGACAACATATCCTAAAGGTTATTAAACAATACTCAGAACCATTAAGTATACAACGAGATAATATTTAAGAATAACATCAAACTCATTAAAAATACCAGATGATTTATTTAAAATATGCATTCACGTTATGTATTTAGCTATTGATGTAAATGAGTGTTTTGGATGCACACTTCCGGTTTGTTTTTACGCATTTCGTTTTATTATTACATTATTGTATCGTTCTAGAACCAATGGCTTACATACGGTGGCCTATGTGGTGTATGTGGGGACCCATATCAACAGCAACCACGTGAGAACGAACATAGCGGAAAATACGCTTCCGGCTTCATTACAAGAACATATCCGATTGGAGGACAAGTTGACGTTATTGTACACCTAACGGCTAATCATAAAGGCTATTTTGAGTTTAAACTATGCCCTCTGTATGACGAGTTTATGAAAGAAACAACAGAATGTATGGATAGGCATCCGCTGAAAATAAAAGATGGTGGTAAGTAACTACGAAATGTTATGCAAAATATATAGTTGCCCCTTGTGTTTCTGAGACATACCGTTTTAAAAAAGAAAGTGTTCAATATAATTATCATGATCAACCTCAGTATGAATATTAAGTAGACGTTTACTTCATAAATGTGTTCAAACATTCTAACTTTAACATGTTTAAGTTTTTGAAGTTAAACGTTTGACATTCGTGAGAAATTCCAGAAAACCAGCAGTTAACAAGATGACTGTTATCTTACATTTTTCAATTCTACTCCGTGCATTTTGAGAATTCCTTTTGATGGGATGTAGTTTTTTTTACACTGTCTTGTCTATTTGGGCGTTGAAGACAGGATAATAGCGAGGATTGTGCGCATATAAAATCGATTCAAGCTAACCAGTAGGCCTTATTGCCTACTGACCGTTCCAATTCGGTAACCCTGTCTTCACCACCCTTTCTGTTATTTTTTGTCTCTTTTTCATTGTATTGTCAAGTCCTTGTTTGCAGTACAGTGTGGACCTACGATGCCATTGCGCTCGGACGCTGTGGTTTCTATAGGACCCGATATCTCATTTTTGAAATGTTGGTTTGGCTCTCCTTTTTACTTTACGAACTCACTCTGTCAGGGAAGTAACGTTTCATACTATGGTTTCACTACTTTACGAACTCAAACTCTGTCAGTGAAGTAACGTTTCATACTATGGTTTCACTACTTTATAAATGCATATTTTGTGTATAGATTAAAACTTGTTTTCGTAAATTTGTTGTTACATCTTTTTGATTTTTTCCAAAAAAACAGATGTGCACACTTTTCTTTTTGACTGGTATAATTATTTGTGTCAACTCTAAACACGCTATTAACCTGGTTTAAACTCCCCATGGCCTTTTTGCTCCGACCCCGTTCCAAGGCGGTACCTCTGTTATCAACCCTTTTATGTTTGTGGTGTCACTTCCTGTTCTTGTTGTTTGTTTCGAGTGTTTTAAGTTGACATCGATCTGTGAGGGCTACTCTCCCGACTTTTGTATCCACTTCTAGTGTGAAGTCAGTTAACCCTGACAAAATGGTACATATAATTAATGCCAGACATCTAGTCTAGATATATTAATTACCTACACTTTATATTTCATAGTTGAATGAAACGAGCCATAAATTACAAACAGCCCATGTACTCGCTGTCCAAAAAAAAAAATGTTCATACTAAGTAAAAACAAATAATAGTAGAGTGGGTTCGGGTCAGATCGGACACCTAAGGTATAAATTAAAAATCAATACAATCAACGCTGTAAAGAGTGCAGAGGTTGTACAGTCGTCACGTTCAGGTCGTCACGGATATGTCGTCTCTATACGGAAAGACTGTCGGGTCTTTTCGGACGTAGAATAAACAAATATGATATCGGGTTACTTTTGGTCCCATGCGCATACTCCGGTAAAATACCATAAATGCGCATAGTATTAACTTCTTTGTATCAAGAAATCTTAACGACATATACATGTTTATGGTTAAGTGTTTTTTTCTAATTACATGTCTCTATCTGCGTAGCGATATAAACAGTCAACATTTCAAAACAGCATTAAAAACAGCATTAAAACATATGACGTCATTCAGTTTGCGTGTGGTACAACCGGATTTGATTAGTCGAGTTTATCTAAAAGCTCTAAAAGCTCATGGAGAACAAAGCAACAATATTAAAACAATATTAATGCTCGTACTAAATGTTAGTGATTTAGATAAATCTAAATTGTAGATAAATCTAAATGGTTGGTTTGGACAATTTAATGTCTGAGTAGCATGTTTACCCTGTTCAGCATGGGAATTAATTGATGGCTGATGATATCCAGTTTACAGAGGCCGCACAAATCAATGTTTAAGTGATCTGCGGACTCATGGAAATACTGTATCGACGCAGATATAAAACAGCAACAAACGATTCTGAAAACAATACATTAAAACTGAAACTTTAGTAATTCATCAAAAGTCACACACAAATTCGAGATTCCTTCAATTCCTCCTCAGACAACAATAAAATGTCAATAGACCGTACGCACGAACGGCGGAAGAAGCGTGGGCAGTTGTGACATCGCACCCAGAAAGGACTATTGTCGTATGCAGTGCCACAAACTGTACACGTTTCAGAATCAACATTGGACATCTCAGACCCGGACCCATCGATAAGATTCGCCATGACTACATCTGAATCTGAAGATGAAGTTGAGATTCTTCTCTTTCTTTTTTTTATTTTTTCTTCTCTGCTATCATTTTTTAAGTTCCCTCCCTTTTTTTTTCTTCTATTCTTTTTTGTTTTGCGCAATTTTCTTCAATTTTCATCTCTTTGTTTAATTCAGGCTTCCGTTTTCGCTCCCTTTACGCCTCCTCTTCCTATTACCTTTTCTGCTCGTGCGCTTTCATCAATGAGCGAAACTTTTCACCTGTAATAGCTTTCGGAATAGGTAGCTGTTTTTTCCTGTTAGAGAACGAATTTTCTGGTGCCTGTGGGATTTGGAGGTATTTATCAAAGGCATTCGGCAGGTGAGATGGAGCGGCTTCAGAACTTGTTGTAGCCTAAGATGAAATACAAACATTTATTTTATGCTATAAGATCGCGCTGAAATATATTTCATATTTTATGTTACATGTAAATTATGTCCCATGTCAAGCTTGTTATTTATATAAAAAAAGAAAAAGTCAGTTAAGTGGCATAACCAGCATCTGTTACTTACATTAGGATAAACAATATACCACTTTGAATGTCTGTATAACTGTTCAATTCGACTTACATTGTATAACTGTTCAATTCGACTTACATATTTACACAATATAACATCATCGCGCAAATTAGGTATCTCTAAAAAAAATAATTTGAATACATATATTTTCCAATTATTTATTATTTTTATTAAAGGAACACATTGCAATCTTCGGTTTTAGATCAAGCGTTAAAATTAGCACCTCGATTTATTAATCCTACATATCATTTTGACTTTAAAACTTCTTGCATGTAACTAAATAATTGTCTTTGTTAATCTACCAATTATTTAAGTATATTATTGGTGCAATATAAACCATATATGTAAAATGTAGCTGGTAATATGTAATACAATTTGCTTTGAACTGTCCTAATAATTAACAGTAATGATTGAAGAAATGCGAGTTATGCAGGCAAATTAACGGGACGCCGCAATTATTTTTTTAAAAATCAAGACTGCCATGTGTCCCTTTAAAATTATTTTAAAACCGTCCATATGTACAGTGTATGACATTTTAGCATCCCCTGGGGTATTGGCGATCCCTGTAGCGATGGTCCCTGCATAAGGTACGACTTCTAGCTGGATGGTCTCTACAGAAACTGCGACTACAGAACGGGTTGTATCAACTTAAGAGAAAAATCAAAACATGTTTTATTTATGTTATTTTGTGCTATAAGATCACCATTTGGCTTAGACAGTCTTGTAATGAACAAGACATTCAGCAACATAAATAATGGTGAAGACAAGGTTAAACCAGTAATACAGGGTAAACCATGCTTCTCTGAATCTAATGAGCCTGTGGTATCACCATTTGGCTTAGAAATTCCAGGCGGTAGCCCTATTGTCAACCCGTTTTGTGTTTGTGGCGTCATATGCCTTTATTCGTTGTTAACATTGCTATTCATGTTTGTCCTTTTGCGTGTTTTTGCGTTTACTGTGTTCTATGCCAATCACTGAACACCAAACGAAGAAAACATACATCTTTATCATGTTTATCCTGTTTAATTTTAGTTTGTTGTTTAAACGTAACTTGCTTTAAACCCCATATATAAATAGACTATCTTAAATATAAGATATATCTACATGGTCTTATTATAAGATGGATGTACGAGTTATGGTCTTCAGCAAGAGTTGGATGTATATCATCGCTTAAATACGAGTTATGGTCTTCAGCTATTTCTGGACTTTTATTACAACGTTGACAAATTACTTCACCGACTTCTATAGTGTTATAATTGCAAAAAAAACACAACAGAATATCACATTTTATTGTACACAAAAACTAGACTGATTCGTGATAAATAATCCTTTCAAAACGCATATCGCTAACTTTGGACGACAATGTATTCTTTGCGTGTTCAGTTTCGAATAAACATGCACATTTAAACACACACACATGCGCGCACACACACACAAACAACATTCTTATGTATTTGGAAGATTATTGTTGTTTAATTTTATAAAAATGTAAACATTTTAGGAGGTTTTATGACTTAGGAAACGCAATGCAAACCATCGAATAGAATAACACTTTGTAAACTATGCAAAGTGAATAGTTTTAATTTCGAGAAATACCATCAAAACGTGACAAACCGGTATCATCAACGGCTGAATAATTCGCATACAGGGAGTAAGTTTCTAGTAACACCTTGGGACACCGGGTTGTTTATTTTCATTGCAAATTTGGCTGTAACTGTGTACACTTATACTCCACAAAGCCTGTTTCACCTTCGTTAAGACTGCACATAAACAATGCGTGACTTTAAATACCAGACTTTAGACAATCGCTGTACAAACCACTTTTTATTTCAGCTGATGATGGATACAAATATTTCATCTCAGATCCGAAACAGGAGGGGGAGGTCAAACTGCAGCTGTTACTCCCTCGTAACTTTGTTTGCAAGCATTGCGTTCTCCAGTGGAAATATAATACAGGTAAAAAGAAATACCTTGTCATTTCTATTAGGGTGTTCGAACCCATCCTCCATAAACTAAACGAATGTATATGACGTTGAAATAGGTCTGAACATACCATTGAACAGAACAAGTCCAGGAAAAATACATATTGGTAATTGCTTGGTAATTAGCGCGTTTGAAAGTTATATTGTATATACAACGTGTTTGAAAGACGGTACCATATGTCATTGACTGGTAGTTATATTGTATATATAGCGTGTTTGCAAGACGGTAGCATATGTCATCGACGAGTAGTTATATTGTATATATAGCGTTTTTGCAAGACGGTACCATATGTCATTTACTGGTAGTTATATTGTATATATAGCGTGTTTGCAAGACGGTATCATATGTCATCGACGAGTAGTTATATATTGTATATATAGCGTGTTTGCAAGACGGTACCATACTTCATCGACTGGTAGTTATATTGTATATATATATTTATCGTATTTGAGAGATGGTACCATATGGCATCGACTGGTAGTTATATTGTATATATAGTTGTTTGCAAGACGGTACAATATGTCATCGACGAGTAGTTATATTGTATATATAGCGTGTTTGCAAGACGGTACCATACTTCATCGACTGGTAGTTATATTGTATATATATATTTATCGTATTTGAGAGATGGTACCATATGGCATCGACTGGTAGTTATATTGTATATATAGTTGTTTGCAAGACGGTACAATATGTCATACAGCATGTGTTTTGTTTTTATTGTTCTTCGGGGTCACTGTGACCCAGCTCATGCACATTGAAATCAAAAATGTAACAATTATACCACGAACATTTGTAAACTAAGTATAGGCATATATATTTTTACGAATATTCGTCCATTAAACATTGGTTCATTTCCCCCAATAAAATATAGATATTTAACCTTGATATTACAGGTTCTCGGTGGGGATGCGACCCAGACATGACGTGCGGAGATGGCAAAGGAAAACAGGAACAATTCTACGGCTGTTCTGATATAGCTATCGACAACGTCCTCTCCACAGTTCACCATAATCCTTTAGAAGTCAAAGACCCGACAAAACGTAATCCCGGTTTCCATGATCTCGGAATAAAGAGCGTGTGGGACTTCGTTTCTGATAAACACCATGAAACCAAGACTCTAGGTATTTTGCCGACACGACAAACTGTACAAGAACCAATTATAATAAAAAATCGACATATCTTAGACAATGATCAAACAGCTGGAAATATGACTACTGGTTTACCCTCATCTAATGATATGATGCAAGACCAACAAAAAAAGCCAAAATCAGTCGCACCATTCCTTGAAAATGTGATAATTGACGCGCTACTGGAATCATACGAATACGGGTCAAATAAAGCAAACGTTCCGTCAAAAGGTTGTGTGGCAGGACACAAGTATGCCAAGAATCCTATTATCAACACATGGTGCATGCGGGTATGTACACCTACATCGCCATGTTCCAAAACCATGTGTACGTGTAAGGCGCGGCCGTCGTCAGTGCCAGTTGATGCAAGGTTCAAACATCCGTTTTTAGTTAATGGAAATAGTCAAGATTCGCAAAAGGTGCAACGAAAGCTTGCACTGAAGAGGGCGGATGTTTTAAACTTCGTTAGACAGCAATTAAACAAATTGACAATCACTCAGATAAGTCCAGCTGAATCTTTGAAACGAGGCAATACTCTAACGCTGGGTACAACTACAACAAAAGCATCCGCTGAATCATTAAGTCCAATAGATAATGAGCTAAATAGGATCAAAATCAGCGATTCAAACAATTACTTTATCCACATGCCTGATACAACTAAGACAGCTAAAGACGGAATGACAAATAGGCATATCCCAACTCATAATATATTCGCAATTAGTGATGCGCACATGCCTGGTACCGCTAAGAACGCTACTGAATCAATAAGGCCAAATGATTTTGGAATAACAAATCAGCCTATCCCATTTCAAAATATTATCGCAATCACTCATCCACATGTTTACGTAACTCGCATACCCGGAACCGCTAAGACAGCAACTCAATCAATAAGACCAACTGCGTTTGGAATCACAAATAAGCCTATCCCAACACGTAATACAATCGCAATCAGTGATCCAAACAATTACATTACACATATGCCTGGTACAACTAAGACAGCTGACAATGGAATAACAAATAAGCATTTTCCTACTCAAAATATGATCGCAGTCAGTTATCCACAAAATTACATGACTCGTTCGCCTGAAACCGCTAACTTAAAGATAGCTACTCAAGCAAAACGTCCAACTGTCTTTGGAATCACAAGTAAGGCTATCTCATCTCAAACTTTGATCAGTGATCCATATAATTACAGTACAAAGGAACAGACTATACCACAAGCTAGTTCACAAAGAACTACTGGCAACACCCTTCGCCATAGCACCAACGCTCCGGACGCGATTTATAAGGCACAGCGACGTAATAAATTTCCATTGATTCCTGATCTAGAAATAGACCATTCGGAGAAAATTGTGAATAAAGGTAATGATTATTCCACACAAAAGCCTGTTAATACGCGAAATAAAGTTGGTAATTTACATACAAGTGCTGTAAACAGCATGGTTCACTTGCCATCAAAACCACAGAATCTGATAACTACCGCGACTTTAACGGAAACGCCCGTCGACAAAACAGGAAGTATAACATTTTCCGGAAGTGCGAGAGCGACCATTGCTGCTATCCCTAGCTTAGAGACGCCTGATACTTTACCGTCTTATGAAAACATCAATCAAGTGAAACCACCTGAAAAACATGCCAATCAAGAGGAACTGATGCAGTTTATAATTAGAAATTTACAGAGAAGTAGTGCAGACAACAGTGACAAGATACCCAGTCTTCCCACTGAAAATCTAGACCTTTCAGGCTTCGTGAAGGCTGATTATAGTGCGAAAGAGGATGGAGCCGTAAAGCACATAGTATGCACAGCTTCTACAGAGTTTTTGAATAACAAATCCATGAAAGACTGGTGCTTAAAGAACTGCTCTTTTGGATTTTGTCCAAAATCCGTCTGCACGTGTAAACAAGGCTAACACTGTGTATATGAAAATATATGTTGACATGTAAACTGAACAAGAATGTCCTGTCTTTTCGGTATATTAACATGACGCCTGTCGCAGGATGGGTCGAGCATGGTGAGATTGACCACTGAGATGTATACACTTTACAATATGTAATATTTTATTAAAATGCATTTAAAATTCAATCTATATTCACAAGTTAATCTATAATCACGACGACAAATACAGTATCCTAAGAATTCAGTCACAGGTTGATTGGAGTACTAGTATAATGGTTGGGCAATGATCCCAACACTCAAACCCAGGTTCACATATCCCTTATATATCCGCACATATCTATATATCGTTTATCACTTATCTCCTTATACGAGTATGTTCGCTCGTCGAGATTGTGCACGTTGCGTCAATCATCTGCCCTGACGTTCCCCATCGACCGACGTCCGACGTTCCTCCAACACATACAAGGCAGCGTTCCTCGTCGATCACGACAACGTTCCCTCAACTATCCTGACATAGCGTCTATATACACTAAGACGGGCGATAACTAAGATCCACTCTACCACCGCTCTGGATTGCCTCTAGGTCTCTAGCCTCGACCTGGCAAAATCATGTCATTGTATAGAAACAGGTTCTTTCTACAATTCAACAGTGCGACTATTTATTGCAACACCGCTCATATGAGCCAACTCAGTGTATTAACTTATCAATGTGTGACCAATAAGTGTACCGCCGCTCATGTGAGCCATCTTTCATCTAATTAATTAATTCTAAAATACACCGCTCATGGGAGCCAACTCCGATTATGTCAAATGCCACAATCCATAGACGCTAATACCTGCCTACTAACATAATGGCGATATAAAGTTATGGAACTGGTATTATTAGTTACTGCGTAACCCTTTCATTAATATCTTGCAACATATTTATAACGTGCATTAAAAATCATACATCATATTAATCTAGTCGACAAGTAATCTCTTAGGCCGTTTGCAAGTTTAAATATTACAAATAGGTAAATACAACTTACACAACAGTCCATGACCCTGTCGCCTACGTATCAGCAAAAGTATTTCCAATTTAAAAAACCTTAGTTTATTCGCCAAAAGCAATCTATTTCTTGATAAATAGAAGCTCTTTACCCTATACCTTAACACAATGGTCTTCAGCAATTACACTGGGCAGTGAGTGAGTAAATGTACATGTATACTTGGACAAGCATGCACTACCTTATTAAAGGGACGTTGACTGTTTTCCCATATTACAAACACATATACGAGCTATTATGGTTTAAAACCAAGATAAAACGTAAAATTAAGACGTCAATTTGCAGCATGTTTACTTGCCCTAAGTGATCGTCATCGGATATGTAAGACATCAACTTGTAATGTGATAACGCCATTTTGTCAATAATGTATCCAATTAAACCAAGCATATACTATTGACAAAAAATAGCACGTTCTACTGTATTATAATAATACTTATTGCCAATATACTCCGACATCAACAATAGGGCGGAGATATCTAAATTCTGGCGTCATGTTCAGTACTAGATTATATAGCAACGCACGTGTAAGCTTGAATACGGTAGTTTAATAACCACGTTGCGAAACGTCGATGCAGAAACTGGATCTGAACTAATAACGAGTTAATCAGACTTCAGATTTTGGGACCAACGAATTTATTTACATCTACATATTCGCATTTCCAACTGTTGTCAGATCTGGTTGAATATTACGATGCGTATGTTGTAACATATCGGAGCATGATGTATAAATTCAAAATAAGTTTTGTCATTGTCATTTGCCTCCATAATATGCTGTTATATTAGGAACTGTAAATATTTATATTAATGATGATAAAAAAATGTCCTTTAGGAACCGTAGTATCCAAACGCAATGACACCGTATGCCCGCACTCTTCCACAAACAAAGAGCAAATTAAATATACTTTTCCAACGGGGTTTGTGACGTAACCAACTGTTGCAGTCCATTGCAGCGATGGAACTAACGTTCTCAATGCGTTGCCGTGATTCGGTGATTGAACTAATCTTCAAATTGTTGTTGAGTAGATTTCTCAGCATTGTTTTTTTTAAATATCGTTAAAATTAATGTGCAAATCATATCGTCTTAATGCTTTTATTTTATTCCATTTTAGATTTCATAGTTGTGTACATCTATAAATAAATAAATACTGAAAATGTGATACATTGAAAGCAACAAACACAAACAAAAGACAAACGTAGCAGACCTGGTTTTATTGAATCTGTTCATAAGGTATAAGGTGCAACAGCTTTCACGCCTCCTAGAACCGACTTAAGCGATATTCTGCGTTAAAGCCACAAATACTGGGCTTGATAACCCCAAAGGACCAGCAAGTAAAACACTACTGATTTGTAATCGGGGCGACATTTTACACCATCCACACAACACTAAACAAACGCTAATGTGAATGTCAATAAATGTGGAAGCAACAAACACAAACATTTGAATAGAGAAAAGTAGCACTCGGTTTACATTACCTCTCATGAACAGACTCAATAAAACCGAGTCTGCAACTTTTATCTCTTGTTTGTGTTTATTGTTTCCAATGGATCCCATTTTCAGTGTGTATTGCATTTTCATAGCGACAGACTCTCTTTTCGCTTCAAAGAAGTGGAACTACTAATACCTAATTTCAGACAGTATTTATAATAAAACAACTTCTACCTTGTTTGTTAGAGAATATAATCTGGATGGGATATCTTTATTTACTCTGTCCCGTTTTATTGGGATGACAATAGGGTAGGAGTGCGGTTTGGTACACCCTAGAACCTTGTTTAAACTTCCAGCGGCCTTTTTTGCCACTGACCTTTCCAAGGCGGTAGCCTATTGTCAATCAGTTTATGTTTATGACGCCATATCTTGCCTTTTATTCATTTTTATAATTATTATTTGTTTCTTTGTGTGTTTTTGGTTGAATAATACATTTATTGTTCGACATTTATATCTTGTTTTACTACTTTTTTGAACGTGGAATGTCGTTTGGCACCCTGGTATTTTTTTCAAAATGTGAAATAATAGCACCATCTTCTCTGAGAGATATACTCAGCTGGTAATAAATAGTTTTACTCCCGACATTATGCAAGATATGTTACCCATAACCAGTCATGTCAAAGACATCTATAAGAAACCTTTGATATAGTTATAACTTACCGAAACAAATATCAATATTGCAAAAGTATTTCGTTTTACATTTTCTTTGATACCAAAGACTTTATGGTAGAAGATGACACTATATTAATACAATGAAAAGGACAATACCCAACATAAAGAGTGGTGAAGGCAGGGTTACCGACTTGGAACGGTCAGTAGACAATATTCTTGCATACCGGATAATGTTATCCACGTTTTACATGGGTGATGGAAAGCCTGATCTTACACATGGGGAATGATAACAGTCACACGCTGATATCAACAAAGACAGTTGCATGACGTCATTGTGTAAATAAACATGCAAAACGTAGTAATTGGCGACGTCAACGCGCAGCAAGAAAATAATCAATCATGGGTATCCGGTTCAGATATTCCATCCGGACACCCATGAAAGATTATTTTACTTATATTGCCTACTGGTTAGCTTTAATCGATTGTATGTGTAAACAACCTCGTAATTGTCCTGTCTTGAGTGCCCAAATTGATGAAATATAACTATATCCAGTAAAAAGGAACTCTCTAACAATAATGTCTACATCCAGAGAAATTAGCAAATGTAAAAATATATAACAATTACACAATTAAAACACATTAGAATATATCCGGAACTGTACCGAACAAAAACAGCAGTCAGTCAACCTGTTTGTTTTATTTACATTGCCTATTAATGCTGCATAGTTCGTTAGGGGTGATAGCATGGCAGGGATTTCTTAATTTACACAGTCCCGTTTCATTGGGATGTTCATAGGGTAAGAGGGATGTTTGGTGCACCCTAGAACCTGGTTTAAACTCCTAGCGGCATGTTTGCCACTAACACTTCCAGTGAGATATATTCGAAGGTCTTTCTATTTTTCAACCCATCTGTGTTTGTTGTGTCGCATAATTTATTGTTGTTGCTGTTTGTTGTGAATGCGGATGTAGGTAGGTATACGTATGTTCTTATTTATTTAGGTTATAAATTGTGTCAATGATCAAATTTGTGTTGAAATAGTTTTATTTCAACATGTAATGGTATTGTGAGACATATACTAGCTAACATTCCTAAGAACCCATCTAAGAACATGTCAATAATACACTCATTGTTTTGTGTATTTCAAGCTTGATTGGAGATACGGCTGAACTGAAAAATTAACGAGTTTGAAAAGTACTTTGCATTAGTGCAGCTTCTTATGTTCCTAATACTAAAACATCAAAACTAAAAAGATCTGACATCATGTTTTACTATAATTACCACGATCGTTACAAATGCGTTTTCAAAGAAATTTTCGAAAAATTTAATGTTAAAACTGAATTACCGTTTCCTGAATTTCAGACGATATTCAAATAACAGGTAGGTAATTAAAGATTATCCATGTGCCATTTTATTATAGACGGAATATCTGCAATAAATGGATCAACCGTTTATGTTTGTTGTTGTTGTTGTTGTTTTATAATATTTCCTAACAATCTTAAGAGGTTTATATCTTTGAGCGGACTTTGATTTGTTCATCTGTTTTATCATTGCATATAAAAGAAGGGTATGTATTTGTCTAAGTTATTAAATGCGTAAACTATCCAGTTCGGGATTTAAATATAATACCTACATTCTATCAAATTTTAATTGCTTTAGTTTTATTGCAACATGTAATGGGATTGTGAGACGTATTTTAAACTAGCTGATGTAATGTGAAGATAAATGTACTACTGATCGGATAGGTATACAATGATTCCGCGTGGACTGTGTCATATCCCTAATATATTAGGGATGAACGCGCATTCTTTATTTCTTGAAAAGAGAATCGAAAAGATTTCTCTCAGTTCTGCACATCAAATAGATTTTTTTTCTCGTATTTTACAAACACATCACACACATTTAAGTCAATGGAGTGTAAACTAATAAGTTCGGGGTCATTAAAGTCAAAATAATGTTTACTACAGTCAACTTATGTAGCTCTAGCCGAGCTCAATCAATCACAATATATCGGTGTGTATCTGTTACGGAAATTCACGAATGCAATCTTTAGATCACAAGTACGTGTTCCGTTAGGGCCATCGTACCATCGCGTATCGACCTGTACAAGTCGATGCGCGATGGTACGATGGTACGATAGCGATGGCACGATGGTACGATGGCGATGTTACGATGACGCGATGGTACGATGGCGATGGTACGATGGCGATGGTACGATGGTCCATCACGTCATCGCCATCGTACAATCGTACCATCGCCATCGTACCATCGCGCATCGACTTTAAACGCGATGGTACGATGGTACGATGGTCTTTTTACAAGTCGGTGCGCCATCGCTCCATCGCCTTCCGTTTAGACATGCGCACATCAAAGCAAAACAAAAATGGAGGACATCATTACCGTACATCATGGATGCAAAGATTCGACAATACTTTTCTTAAATCTATCCCTTCATTTAGGCACAGCAAAACATGAATTTCTAGGTAAGAAAACATTGCCAAAAAGTATTGTCGAATCTTTGCATCCATGATATCCTCCATCTTTGTTTTGATTTGATGTGCGCATGTCTAAACGGAAGGCGATGGAGCGATGTTACGATGGAGCAGGGGGCGATGCAACATCGCACATCGACTGCGATGGTGCGATTGCACGAAGGTACGATGGCGATGACACGATGGTACGATGGCGATGGTGCGATGATCCATCGTGTCATCGCCATCGTACCATCGCGCATTGACTTGTAAAAGGTCGATGCGCGATGGTACGATTGGACATTGTACCATCGTACCATCGCGTTTAAAGTCGATGCGCGATGGTACGATGGTACGATGGCGATGGTGCGATGGTACGATGGCGATGACGCGATGGTCCATCGTATCATCGCCATCGTACCATCGCCATCGTACCATCGTGCCATCGCCATCGTACCATCGTACCATCGCGCATCGACTTGTAAATGTCGATGCGCGATGGTACGATGGCCCTAACGGAACACCATACACAAGATACTTTTTTGTAACTTTCTATTTTTTTCTATTCGTAACAATGTTATTGTTGAGTTCTACATATATACATGAATCAAGTGAATATATTATCGTTTTATTTTTATTTTTTGTCAATGTACAATCTGATACCATGTAATATATGAAAGTATATTTATCATTAGAATTCTAGCATGTAGCTAGTATGGTTACAACTAATGACTGGATTTGTGACATAACAGCCCTTAAATATATATTAACATGTCTTTGTTTAGCTGTTTCTGCCTAATAACTATTATAATATTCAATGTAAGATTTAAAAGCACTACTGACTCTTACATGACCGACATGATCTGTCATCAGATTTGTGTATGTTCAGTATTTTATACTGGGCATTTGTTTCAATTCCAATCATCTATGAGTAGTGGAGCATTTACAACAATATGTTATAAAGATTTATTTAATGAGAAAACTCATTTGAAACTAGACAATGATCCATGTTAAACGTATTCCATAAATAGTATCAAATGTCCATCTCTATCACACATCAATGTTACATGTAGTTCACTTATATAAGAATCCGAAAGTATATTTCCATAGTCATGTCGAGCAAGGGAGATAGTATCAAATGTCCATCTCTATCACACATCAATGTTACATGTAGTTCACTTATATAAGAATCCGAAAGTATATTCCATAGTCATGTCGAGCAAGGGAGATAATGCGAGGTATTATAGTACCCTGTATACAAGGGAGATAACATGAATAGCATTAATGTTAGCTTTACAACAGTTATCTGTTACACTTTTATATAGAAACTCAATGAAAAACATATAAAGTTATAAAAGGAAGAAAAAATAGTGTGCACTAATGGAGTAAATGGAGAACTTATATACAAATTTGGAATATTAATATACATAAAAAATAACAGTCCAATTAAGGTATTTTTTTGGAAAACAGGGTCACCCATGTTTTACTTGTTAGTGTTTTTTTCTTTTCTTTTTTCTTTTTTTTTTCTTTTTAATATTATCATGTATTTTTCCCATTGCTTTTCAAAAAATGACTTGTTTCATATTCTTGCAGGCTATACATTTCTCAACTTTAAACAGTATTTAAATATAGCTTTTACAAACTGTTAAAGTACGATTAGTGTTTTTCAATTCATGTTCTGGCAGTAAGGAGGTGATCACAAGATATTTAATATTTAACGAATTTTGTTCGATTAAAGCGACCATACACCTACAAAAAGGGATAGTGTATCCGCCGCGAAAGATAATTCGTTTCATCCATTACTTTCGCTCTCCCAATGTATTTGAAATGAAGTAAAGCGCATGATCGTATATATTTTGGGACGGCTAATCTCAGAAAGTACCGAAAGAATCATATTTTGCGGCGACTAGAAGCGCTCGCTTTGTAGTGGTAGGCTACATGAGCTTTAGTTGAACAAAATTCGATGATAATAAAAAAATGTAATGAAGCAAAACATACCTAAATCGAGAGCTTTGTTGATAATGTTTTGCCGTGAACCCGATCGAAAAATCACCTGGTTTCGCCACACACCGTGCCACTGTCAGTTTAGCCTGGTGTACGAATGAAGAAATGGCCTATATAAAAAGTGTTTAAATACTTGAATGTCTACATTAGCAGGTGTGCATGTGACAACAGTTTGTCAGAACACGCATAAACACACAAATTGGACTGGAGAGGATCTTAAATAACTATTTATTTTCGTGCCAAAAAGTAATAAAAACACAAAAACTCAACGACAAATAATAATCGAACATGAAGCATAGCTAATAGTGCATTTGTACATTTAATATAAAACGTAAGCATACGATGCTTTTGGATTGACACCCCACTTTCTTTCAGATCGCCTGTAGTCCCTTAACGTCTCATACCACAATTAATTTTCCATAGGGTCCCATAATATAGGAAAATAGCGTGGAAAACGGTATCTGGTTACAAAAAATATTTATTTATTAAAAAGAAACAATTTTAGCGAATATGAACACCGGTTACTTGGTGACTTTTAAACAAACATGTATTCCATTGAGAACATTACAGAAGCAGTGCGTACATTTAATAAAGAGATTACACCTAAGCATAGACCTACATACGTATTTAAATCTGTGACCCAAGCCAAAACTAAGGTTGAATGTTTTCAACATCTTCTCCAAGGTGATGATGTTATTGCCTGTTGCCTGTTGGCTACGTAATAATCTCTTATTACTTCGAATTCACTGGCTGTACCAAGCATTACCCAGTGTATCGCCATTTTTTTGTAATCACATGGCCTCAGCTTTGTTTTCACTGCGCGGAGGTTGAAATACAGTATGTAGCATTAGGAAACTGAATCTGATCTGAATCTATACGATGTAGGGCCTGTTACGGCATAAACACATCGGAAGAGAGGCGGTTGCTGTTAGTAGCACTTAACGAGAGCTGATTTGAAGCTCTCCAATGATGGCGTGCAAACGAAACTGTCTTCAAGATGGTACCAATCAATAATTGTCTTTGGAAAGAATGAGTTTTTATATTGTTCGTTCTTGCACTGTATTGTTTTGAAACACTTTGAATTATTTAGCACCTGATTGTCTATAATGTTATTAGCTTGAAAGTCACTGAAAGCTTTTGCTTTAATACGGCGTTTAGGTCTTTCAGGAATAAGATAGTCTTGGCATTTGAAAGCTGGCACCAGCCCCTCGACCACCTTGTAGAAGAAGACGAGTCGGTTCATCTTCCTTCTGTCTTGGAGCGACGGTAGCTTCAGGTCTGACAGCATTCGTTTCCAATCTGTTTATGTCCTTCTTATAATAGGGATCCCAGACGATGGCGCTATATTCCAGCGTCGATCGCACCAGTGCCATGTATGCTGATCTTCTGCATGACTTAGGGCAGTGTTTTAGGTTGCGCTTCATGAACCAGAGGGATGAGTTGGCCTTCTTGATGGTCTTTGTTATGTGCGCATCCCAATTCAGATCTTCCGATATGGTTACTCCGAGGTAGGGGCTTTCTTTAACTTGTTGGAGTATCTGATTATTTAGGGAGTAGAACATTTCGAGTTAATGCTCATGATATAACACTTCTTGGCATTAAACTGCATGCCCCAGTTGTGAGCCCAATCTTCTAACGCCTTCAAGTCGTCTTGGAGTATAAGATGGTCCTTTCTGGTTTCTATGTCTCTGTTTTTTCTTTGACAAGAGTAGTGGATGTAAGTGTTTATGATTAGAATACATGGGACCGCATATATTGGCCACCATCAACTAACTGATGATATTTGTGGAATGCTCTTGGAAGAGAACAGGTTATATTTAAATACCAAGTTTATTATGTCTGTGAGTTTACCACGTAATTAAGATCTGCTATAAAAGGGCGAACTGGTATAGGGACGAAGTGAGATATATTCAAGGGAAGTTACTCTATTAATCGGAACAATCAGAACTTAGTAAACACTACCCCGCGACAATAATCAGAACATAGTAAACACTGCCCTCGACAACTAGCTTATTTGTGTTTAAAGAAAGTATCACAATGAAAGAACTGCACTTTATTCTGTGTAAGTATACAGTATATTCATTATGTTTATTCAGTAATACATTTGCCGCTTTGGTTCAGTTTTGAAGGTGAAGAAACACTGTTTGAAAACTTCACTTTAGTTTAAACTTATTTATTTTACATCGATTATAACGAAAGCTCTATGAACTTATTTGAATCACTCTCGATGTCTTCCTGGGTAGAACCAGTACTAAGCAATGCAGATAAAGTGTCTTGCTCAGGAACACAACGCATATGGCAATGACGGAATCGAACCCACGACTTTTGGATCATGGGTCCAACGCTCTACCACTAGACCACAGCGCTCCACCATCTTCACTTTCGCTTTTTAATCAGTTTCTTCTGCCTTCAGGGTTCACCATTTCTGTGCAGCTTTCTGTTCAAGTATTTATACAACGTTTAGTCAATCATTTCTTTCTTTTTATTTCCTACTCTAGACCGAAACAGTATTTTCAAAATTCTTGAAAGTTCCTAAATTATGGATGTCGAATAACTTGTAAATGGTAGATCTATGGGGTCTGCATATTAAAAGCGATTGCTTCTCTAGCCTCAGTCACCCAGCCTGCTTCTGATTGCTTATGCTAAGCTGTGCTCTTCAGACAAAGCCTACTGTAGGGGTAAAACGGAAGTTTGAAATAGCCCCACACATAGGGGCCAATTTTGGCGAGACTAAAGTTGGAGAGATTCTATGAGACTTTCATTAAAGGTATTTAGTTAATAAAATAATGGGAAGTGTCTCCTCGTCCGGGCCCGTACTGGGTGTCTCCTCGTCCGGACCCGTACTGGGTGTCTCCTCGTCCGGGCCCGTATGGGGTGTCTCCTCGTCCGGGCCCGTACGGGGATACCTCAGGTCTCCACGTCCCGGCTGCCGGACGAGGAGACAAATAGTATTCTCGTCCGGATCTGCACGTCTTAAGTGGTTTGTCTCCTCGTCCACTTCATTCTTAGGAGCAAGGCTACTGTTCTAAAATGTTATATTTGTAAGGCCAAACAAAATAATATGTGTGGTTCAGGTAACATTGGCAAAAAAAAGGGTAGGTAGGTAGGGATTTTTTTTTTTTCTCTCGACACGTTCCAAAAATAGGTCAAACACAGTGTTTTAATACTTTTGTAATACTTTGCTTAATATGTTTGTTTGGTTATTGGCTCTTTATACAACCAGGACAATATTTAAAAAAAATGTAGCATGTCAGAGCAAAATAAATTCATTTGACTAAAATAAAAATGCACATATCTGTTTTTAAGTCCTTTTTGAAAGTGAAATATATTAAAAAGAAATTGACAAGAGCGTTGCAAAGATGCAAAGTCTGCACTCGGTATATAAGTGAATGGTGTCCCATCCACTTCTGGAGAACATTGATATTTAAACTATTAAAATTTATTATAATATTTCACCCTTAATAACGTACATAGTTGAAAGAAAACGATCATGAACATATTTAAATAAAAGTGAAGCCGCTTCGCTTTTATTTAAATATGTTCATGATCGTGTCACATGTTTAAAAAAGGCGAAACACTGAAATGAACTGGTTTTTAAGCCAGAATCGTGGTGATTTTCTTGAAATATATCGATCAATGTAGCTTGGTTTACGACTGCCTTCATCATTTTTTTTTCCGGGCCGTGAATACATCTTTCGAAAGTAAACGCGAACACGGTCGCCGCCATGTTGTATTATGCGGTTTTTCGTACTCGCGGCGTTTCGTACTTCGCGGTGTTTCATACTCTTTACCGAACGTACCCACGAAAATTCGTTCTCAACCCGAAAAAAATAAATAGGGTCGGTGATTCGGCGGTAAATAAATAGGGTCGGTCGGGTTACCTGAACCACACATATTATTTTGTTTGGCCTAACACGTTTTAGCTTGGTTAAAATGCGTTTTCAAGGGATGGAACTCTACATAAGGTTGGGGCTAAAGTATGGTGGCAGGCTACTAGAAGTCCCGGAAAGTAAATCATTAATTACAAAGTCATTTTTAACACAATTACATAAAATATATATAATTATGTCCGATATACCATTGATGATTCTACATTAAAATATACTAATTTTAATTATAGGAACACAATAGTTTATGAAAAATAATATTATGAGTAAGACTGGTCCATATACGATAATCACTTTTGATAACAGATCCTGGAAAGTTATTGCTCAATTACAAAGTCAAAATAATACTTTTTTTGATTATTTAGTTGTGTATACACATAGTAATATTAATTCATTCTGGGTTGAAATAAACCATTTACAAGAAAAAGTATCCACCTGTTTAAGAGTCATGGACATACCGCACACACACACACACTATATTTTTAACTATTTTTAAAATTGTCCCGACTTCTAGTAGCCACCATACTTTAGCCCCAACCTCATGTAGAATTCCTTCCTTTGAAAAAGTTGAGAAACTCACTTTAACCTAGTTAAAACGGGTTACAAATATAACATTTTAAATCAGTAGCCTCGCTCGTAAGAATGAACCGGACGAGGAGATAAACCACTTACGTTTGTCTCCACGTATGGGCCAAACGGGAATACTATTTTTCTCCTCAGACGGCCCGGACAAGGAGACACTTCCAAAATAATAAAATATTAATTTCTTACTTTTAACTTGAGAAGCAGCAAATGACGTCAAAAATTTGTTACTGGCACATCAACAAGTGACGTTGTCACGTTTATTTACAGCACGAAATCATGCAAAAATGTCGACTTTTACACGCGTGAGAAAAACAAGCCAATGAAATTGACTAATCACTAGTGGGCATTTTTTTTTTCTTAATCTGTCCAGACCAACATCTACAAGTAAAACAAATGCATGATATGGTCTGGGCATGCCGAGACTATTGCTTCTCACCATTGCAAGCCGGTAATGCATAAAACACACGTCTAAGAGCGGTGAGAATTTTCTTTGAAATGCTCCGTCTTCGATGTGCATACACATAAATTTGACTTTATTATGTTTGGACTTAGCGCAGAGTTTTTATGCGCTAATGCAGTCAATTTAAGCTGATACGCTGAATTTTATAAATATACAACTTGCCTAAAGTGAAGAATAATCATTTGTTAAATCCATTTCGCATTAAAATTTAATCCCAAAAATGTTTTGATAAGAAACACTTTAGTTTAAATGTACATACTTCACATTGTTTGAATGGCAAATTTATTAACATGGCCAGGTCATATATTGTGAAATATATACTGTATGTTTATTAATGTGAATATATATATATCTAAATTTGCCATAAATGTGATATTAAATGGAAGATTAGTCATTTATTGATTAGGTAAGAACATTTATTTAGAGTTTTGTTGTGGTTTGTTTGAGATATAAGTTTTTAAACGAGTAGGATGTACGATCTGAAATTGTTCACAAGGTTTTGGTCAAACGAAATGAGACGTCTAGGAGTTCTATTATACTGCTTGCAGACAGCAGCCCAATTGTTCTAATATAGACAAACCTCTATGCAAATTGACCACCCAGCTATTGCTGTTTTTTCCCCACTGATATTTAGAATTGTTGAGGAAAGTGGTCCACTTCAAAACCTTTGAACTCTTGTTACAATTATAAATATATTTTTATTTTTCAGTATTATTTCTTCCAAGTTATTACTGTGGATATATCAACATGACTAAATTTGATAAAATGAAGAAGGAAGTGTACAGTTACCAAGGTATGACTATATTTTGCTCGAATAAACAGGATTGACTCTATATGTATGTTACGTTTAAATGTTTGCATATATCTATTTAATAATCATCTCTTAAATGTGTGCTTTTCCATCTTCGAATTTAGCCACTGGTCCGAGGCCAGCAAAAAATGCGTCGGGGTCTGTAAAAATCATAAGCTGGCAGGCCCGGCGGGCCAGTACAAATTATCGCCATTATGAGGTCGAAAAAATAAATATTTCAAGCAGTCTGGCATACAATTAGCGAGTATTAGTAACATTTTCAGGTTAAACCCTGACATTTTGTATAC
This sequence comes from Cyrtodaria siliqua, assembly GCA_037043455.1. Lineage (NCBI taxonomy): Eukaryota > Metazoa > Mollusca > Bivalvia > Adapedonta > Hiatellidae > Cyrtodaria > Cyrtodaria siliqua. The sequence continues at coordinate 39,627 of JAWPHD010010581.1, forward strand.
ATGTGCATTCAAATAGTCCCGGACAAAAGATCCGACGTGGACGAACTGCAATGGCGCGAACGGTCCGAACTTTATATCTGGTTCTCCGTTATCAGAATGCCAATGCAGTTGTTTATCTTGAGCCGGTAACCAATCACATTACACATAATGACCTTCAGAGGACACCGGTTCTTCAGTAGTGAACAAACCGGGAGCTCCAAGCTGACTTCAGCTAGTGCAATTTGCGCAACCTGATGTTCCTTATAGCAGGATATTTTCATGCACGTATAATTTGCATACCACAGGGAGTTCCCAGATTTCAGTAGATTTTAACTTTGAGTAAGGAATGGGGTGAGAGGTATCAGTCGGCCGAGGATGGGGGGAGGGCGAGGGTAAAAAAAGCCAGGCCAGTAGGCCCCTACCTCTCATTACCAATCATTTATTATCATAAATTAATACAATTATACATTATAGGATCGCTTGACTTTGTCCTGTTTGGTTCTGTTTGGGCCAATAATATACATACACTTATGCTGTAATGTAAATTGTATTCAGGCTAGCAACATTTCAACCGGACCAGCAATATTTTGAAGTTCACCGGCGGGCCAGTGGTTTGAAAAGTTTTTCGTGAAGACTGCTTTTGTGTTTGTTACTGCTTTATGTTGGTCAATAGCTATCATAGCTATATTTGTATTTATACGATTAACCAGCTTTAAATAAATGTTGTATCTCGTAAAGACTTCCCTGTTTAAATTGACTATATATAGATAGTTGTAACATGGTCACTGAAACTCCCTTTGTATTTGCACAGGTATAAATCATTTAATTGAAAATAACTCATGTCAGAATTTGTGGTGTACTCTTAACTACCAGTTATTGGAAGTAAGAACATGGCAGACAGCTGAAATGGCTATAAATAGAGTATGATCTCATCTCATTGGTTGGTTTAAACACCTCGATGGGCTACGATGAGACCATACCTCTAACTGTTACTTAAAATAGTGATTGTTGAATAAGTGTATAGGAATAACAAAAGAATATACTGTCGTAGATAGGGCTGTCACTTTTACACTATTACACGTGTAAACAGTATCGTTTCAAGTAGATCTGGTAAACGTTTACAGAATTGGTGTTTCGTTTAAGCGAAAGTACATAGCTTGGTCAGATCATCCTGTGATGTAATTATTGAATTTATATGACGCATTCTCTCTATACCAGCAATATCCGTTCTGTGTGAACGTGTTGTCTTATTAGCGGGTGATTGTTGATTTTTCTTTTACAGTATTAATTGTATTGCAAAAAACCAATGTGACGCTAAACAAAGATACAACTTGGCATGGCCTTACACGTGTAAACAAATAGTCCTGACACGACTAGGTGTTTGCTGATTCAGCAACATTTTAAAGGCCTCGTAGGTGCACAATTTGAGGTACAATGGCTATGAATCTGTTAATGCCACGTAAACAGAACTACTGACAAATGCCATTGGTATTAATCATGGTAACCTACAGGTAGGAATTATTTCTGAAGCCATTTGTGTTGGTCGTTTAAATAGAATCGTTTCATGTATTCGGTTCAGTGTAAACATTTAAAAAATATAATATATTAATATATAATCTTCCTCATTCACCCATTAAGTTATGCGATAAATATATATATTATCAACTTCAGATATTGCCAACAGAATCATCGATCTATCTGTCAATGGAGCTGCCAAAAACCAGTCCTACAACCGACTCGCAACATTTACTGACACGTTTGGCTCACGTATCGCTGGATCACAAAATCTGGAGAATGCTATAGGTATCAGCAATAATCATCATCATTATCATCATCTTAATCATCATAATAATCATTATCATCATCATAATCATCATATAATCGTCATCATAATATCATAATCAGATTATCATCATCATCATCATATCCCCATAATCATCATATAATCATCATAGTCATCATATAATCATATCATAATCATCATCATCATAAGGTCCCACACCTCAATTAATTTTCCCATAGGGTTATCAGGGTTGTAAAATATTTTCAAGGGCTACTTGACCTGTAGGTCTACCAGTTGAAAAAAGTCACTCGACCTTACCAACTTTTAAGTTGACCTTATACTTTTTCATAATATTAAAGGATTTTATATATAAAAAGTGTTTATACATGTATATAGGCTATTAGTATTGTTTACTACTTTTTAAACTATATTTCAGTTAACAGTTTACAGAACATGTGTATACTTTTGTTCACTTGAAGACTAACCATGCTAACTGTATAAAACCATTTTATTAATTAAATCATCTGTTTTAATTGAAATATGTTTTTTTTAGTGGTGCATATAAAAGACTGCATGGTTTTATGATTCTAAATTTGAGAGTTGAATTATTGAATTGTTTATTTCCTGTATTTTTTACCATTTTACTAAGTAACACCTATGTTTTACTATTAAAGGAACGTTTTGTCAATGGTGCATATGGCAGACTTGATAAATCTCCCTTTTACCTCTCAAAGTTTGCCTTTTTGTTCTATCATATACAGCTTGTTACTGCTTACGTTTTTCTACTATTTGTTTTGAATGAGTCTCGTCGTTGCCCGATGTTTTTTTCATCAAAATAGCAATCTAATTTCTCGTTGTTTTGGTTGAGAGTCGAACGAGTCCAGTGTTTTTTGACATTTTTACGGGAAAATCAACGGTGTAGACATAAATATTTCACACGCTGACTCATATATGACGCAAACATAAATATCCGAGTAATCCAAATTTCACGAGCACCTGCCAGATTGGTTTACGTGGAGTGAATTTAGTAAACTTTTGATGTTAACATTACGATAATACAGTCTGTTAACCTAGTTACCAACACGCGCTTGTTTTGAAACTGAAAGATCAATCTTTTTTACTTCACCACACTAAAACTGATCGACCGATCGGTCTAGTATTTAGGATTTTTACTCTACCTCCGTGACGTTCTGTCGCCATGGCGAGCGGTCGAGTGATATTTTACATCCCTGGTTATTGTACAGCCTTTTCCAACATCTGAGCTTCAAAGCTCGTTGTTGGTTTATTATCTTCTTTATACCCAAGACTAGTAATTTAAAACAAAATACATAAGTTAGCCAGGTTTTTTTTTTCTCGCTCATGTTTATGTGACCCCTATGGAAAATTCAAAATTCATACACTGTCTAGCTGAATATGTGGTGCTTTGTTCAAACACTTCTGGAACTTGAAGGAAACCTCATATCAACATGGGATTTTCTGTATCATCTGTCTTTTACACTGCAGATGTATGCTGAAGCATAAAAAAAAAAATATTTTCAAATTCAAAATTGCCTAAAATTGAGAAAACAGTAGAATTATTTTCTGTTTTCCTTTTTGTCTCTAGGTCCGTGAGCTTTCATGAGAGATAATAGAGGTGTGAGACCATAATCATTATAATCATCATCATATCCCCATAATCATCATATAATCATACTCATCATATCATCATAATCATGACAATGATTCATCAGCATCATCATCATCATCGTTCTTGTTCTCTTAATATGCATAGTAATATTGAGGAAACTGATTTTCTCAATTTAAAGGGACTGTATTTGCAACTGATTAAGGATCAGTAGAGCAATAGCAGGGACTAGCCATTTGTCTATCCATTCTTCCATCTGTAAACTTTTTGTGATTGGCTCTCCTCCAAACTAGCTAGTGGATTTTTATCAATTTTAACTGAAATTTAGAAGCATTCTGTGAAGGCCCTTTTTGATATATATATTCAAAATAACGCGCATTAGTATTAATGCATGGTAGAATAATAATTTCAGATATAGTTTCATCTTTAGTTCTTTTGTACATATTTTCGTGTTTCTTTTTTATGCCCCCGAAAAAATTTCGGGGGCATATAGTAATTGCACCGTCCGTCCGAATTCTGTCCGTCCGTCAGGATTCTGTCTGTCCGTCCATCATTCCGATGTGTCGCGCGCTAAACCCAGGTCTTCAAGATCAAGGTCGCACTTGGAGGTCAAAAGTCAAATTGTGTCCGGTCAATAACTCTGGCATTCATGCACGGATTTTCAATAACTTGGCATGAGTGCTCACCACAACAAGACAATGTGTCGCGCACAAAATCCAGGTCTTTGGCCCCCAAGGTCAAGGTCACACTTAGAGGTCAAAGGTCAAATCGTGTCCGGTCAATAACTTTTGCATGCCCGGACGGATATTCAAATGACTTGGCACAAGTGCTCACAACCAAACGACGTGATGTGCACAAAATCCAGATCCATGGATCCAAGGTCAAGGTCATACTTAGAGGTCAAAGGACACTTCGGGGGCATTTATCACTTACAGTGATATTTCTTGTTTTTCTTCAAATTTTCTTGTAATTTCTTGACCAAACGGAGGTATGTCCATGGTTACAAATCGTAATCTGCACACCCCATTCTCAAAGTTAGTGTTGTCTCAATCAGGAACATAGTTATACAAAAAATGGTGGTATGCAGCCCCAAAGTCGAGTCTGCAGCAGATCACAGTGTCTGGTTCTGAATATAAGACTCTTTCATGCGTATCCTATAAAGATCAAGAATTCCAACCCGAGGTATAATTGTTTTTATCGGAACTGAGGCTCTGCTGAGGTTCCGATTAAATGAATTATACTGAAGGAAATGAATTATACTGAAGGTTGGAATTCCCTATCTGAACCGGATACCCATGATTGATTCTTTTTCTTGCATATCACTGACATGTGCGTTGACGTCGCCAATACGTAACATTTTACATGTTTTTTCACACAATGACGACATACATCTGTTCACGTTAGTGACATCATTATTGATGCGCGTGACTTTTTATCTTTACCCATAAAATAAGACTTTCTCTCCCCCATGTAAAACGCGGATACCCTTATCTGGTATGCAAGAATATATATGTTGAAGTCATGTATAGTTATCATGATATCAGTCGATAATATTACACCATTTTCCGTCTTCCTTCACCAATGGAAGCTGGAAAGTTGATATATGAACTTAGTTGTTGGTGCAACTTTAAAATCCAGTTCAATTACAACGTTTCCCCATGACTCTAGATGAATTTCTTTGGAACTAAAATTGTTTTCTTACACATGCTTTTAGGATTCATTTAGAATGCTGTACCATGTTTTATGATCTGTAGATTATATGCTGAAACAGTTGCTAGGAGATGGTCTTGAGAATGTGCATGGGGAGTCTGCCACGGTATGTGAACAAACTCATTTATATAGGGACGTATCGATCAAGAAATAGTCAATCTATATGTACCATGAGAAAGGGCAGATTTTTAATATTCCTAAATCAAATAAGATTCAACGTAAGTTCAGTGAACTTGCTAATTGTTAAATTGAAATAACAAATATGAACTTTTGAAAATCAGTTTCTTTTTAAAAACATTTTTTCTGACATTAACTACATGTATCGCAATAGCAATAAATAAGGATTTCAAAATGAACCAAATTGGACATACACATTCTCTCCTGCCTATTGACTATTAAACATGCTCATTTGATTTAGTTGACTATTAAAGGGAATGTAGCGACACAGCCAACTCATCTGTATTATTGAGAGTTCTGAAATACTTGAATAAGGGTGAAAGAATTATCAAAATCGGATGATAAACAAAGAAGATAAGATCATTTGAAGTTTCTGTTGAAACGGATATGGAAGCGGCCATTTTGAGAGATATGACATCACGGTTCTAAATGACCATATATGGAATATTTATGAATATGAAAATTTACTGATTTATAGGGAAAAAATGACAACAACTGAATAAAAAATATGTAATACTTAAAGGCAGTAATGCTTTATATGACCAGTAAAAAAATCATTCATTTGCAGTGATTTTCTTCGTTTTAAATGATATTTATCAATAGTCCATATATGGTAATATGGAACTATGACGTCATAGTTCTAAAAATGGCGACTCCCATATTTGTTTCCTTTAAATGGTCATATCTTTTTTGTTTATCATCCGATTTTGATAATTCTTTCACATTTTCCCAAGTTTTTCAGAACTCTCAATAACAGAGCTTGTTTGGCTGTGTCGCTACATTCCCTTTAAACATGCTCATTTGATTTAGTCTGTGGTACACTGTGGACCTATGGTGCCATTGGTTTCTTTTGGACCATTTTCCTCCTTGTTGACTTTTAATACTCCAACCTCTATATCTACAGGTTCCCCACTGGGTGAGAGGGGAGGAGTCGGCCTTCATGCTGGAACCCAGGCTTCATCCACTGCCTATGTTAGGACTGGGCTACAGTGTAGGAACCGGGCCACAGGGCATCACAGCAGATGTTATTGTTGTCAGATCATTTGATGAACTGGAAGCCAGGGCATCTGAGGTACAGACTTATTGTAACTGTACGGTTTTTAATACGATATTTTCTCAAATTTAATTATGTATATGCGACTCAACAGAAGTACATATATCGGTAATATTTATAAAGGTCAAGTTTTTATAGGTCGTTAAGGACGGATTATGTAACGGCATTGTCCGTCTGTCTGTCCGTTAATTTTTTTCCCCCGACAACTGATTGTGGCTAATAACCTCTAAAGTCTAAGGTCTACAAGAATGAAGCTATATAGACATCTCGAGCATGATCCAATGAATACATCTGATAATTGAATTGAATTGGATTTTATAGTCGCACCAACAGCTAAGGTCATATGGCGACTTTCCAGCTTCTACTGGTGGAGGAAGACCCCAGGTGCCCCTCCGGGCAATTTGTGTACACGGGCGGGCATCTGGGTAGAACTACATCTGATAAAGGCCCATAGTTCTCTGGTTTATATTGCTTGAATTTTATACTCCTTTAAAAAAGGTTTACCTGGAACTTAACTTTGCCTTTTACAAATGATTGTTGCTAATAACTTTCAAAGTATTAGATGTACAACAATGAAACTTTTGCAAACGTCTTTAATATGATCCAATGAATATATTTTGTAAAAGCACATAACTCTCTGATTCATATGTTTTGAATTATTTCCCTTTGAAATAGTTTTAACCTGGAATTTAATCTTGCCAAAGACTGGTGTATATTTTCCGCTAGGCATGTACACCAGTCTTGTTTACAATACATGTTTTTCTACTTGTCATCATGATAGCCTCTGACTGGCATCCTTGATAGTATTGTATAAAATGAACTGTCAAGAAGGATAGCCAAATTGTTTACCATGACCTATTTGGAAGCTGGTTTTTGTTGCTAAATCATATTAAGTAATGATTGAAATGGATTTATAGGGTTTCGATTGCTAACATTAATCAAAAAGCAAAAATTTAATAGGTGTCTAAAGTATCATATAAAAAAATATTAATTTAATAATATTAATGACTTACAAACACAAACTAGTTATTTTGTCTAGTTTTCCAGACCAAATTTATTTCACTAACAATATTACAATTAACATGTCGCCAGTTGTCAGTCATTTATCCATTTTTACCAATCAAACCAATACTATACCTCCGACAAACAACAGCATGTGCAACATTATAATAAAGCATGTGCATCTGTATCATAATATAACCTATTGTCAATATACTCCGACATCAACAATAGGGCAGAGATATCTAAGTACTGGCATCACGTTAATTAATAATTTAATTGTACGGATCATGGGGTCTAGTTTAATGCATATACACCTTGAATAAAAACTGAATCCCATTATGGTGGTACCTTTTGTATTTGGATTTACACCCATAATGCTTCCAGATTGCCCCCAGTACCTTTAATAACGTGTTTCTCAAATTTGATGAATACTTTCAGTGCTCAAGAAATAGGATAGCCCGACGCCCGGGGCTCCTCGAAATCCATTCCGGGCCTGTCTCATTTTGCAGACGAGGAGCCCGTCGGGCCTGTCTTAAAAAAAAAAAAAAAAAAAAAAAAATCAGTTTTACTGGATCTCAAGCTCAAGTTCCTCAAGACAAAATACTCCCATGTGTATTATGAACTGTGAAAACACTTGCAATAAAGTAATTAAAATGTGTGAAACAATAAGAAGTTTGAATATTTTGCCTGGCTTCGTGTCGGCAGTTTGTCACAACTTTGAGGGCGACAATTGTTGACATAAAACTCATTATTCTGCTATTAGGGTTGTGTTTTCTTTCCTTTGTGATAAGAAATACCGTTTTTGTCATTAAAAACACAATAATGCATGAAAAAAATCGTTATTGATGGCATTTCGATTGAATGATTGTGAAATGTTCGGGCCGTAAAAGTGCGGTGTCATAGTAGTTCGGATGGTACATAATTTCGGATATATTATTATTTATTTTTTTTTATTTTTTTTTACATAATCAAATAAGAAAAACTGTCCTTTACAAATACATGTTGGTGGAAAGAAAAATATATATTCTGTATATGTATAAATACAGATATAAAGTATATTTCTATTCATTATTCAAGGTGTAAGGAGTTCCTGGAATCCTACTTTTAAATGAATTCTATTCTAGGCTCCTAATTCTTTACTTGGAGAAAGTGGTGACAAAAAGAAAAAATATAGCCACAGGAGGCTCTGTTAAGTCTCGTAAAACCTGATTAAAAATCTGGCTCCAAGTTTAGCTTCAGTTTCACCAAGTCGGCTCTGATTATTATCATTTGGCAAAAGTGCTAGTACTCTCCTTTGCATTGGTTATAAATTACTATGTAATATTCTATTCTAACATATTTTAAACGAAATGGTAAGGTAAATAAGTCCGCTGACCAGGGAGCATAAAGTGGTAGCAAAAAGTAAAATATAGTCAGAGGAGGTTCTGAGCTTGATTAATACATACGTAACAAAATTAATGTGTGCTATAAAAGTGAATAAAGACACATTTCTAATAAGAAAAAAATATTGGACCTTTCCATTTTAAATCAGGGCCTGTCCATTTCAAATCAGGGCCTGTCCATTTCAAATCGGCGCCTGTCCATTTTCAGAAGCAACAAGCCCTGGGCCTGTCTCTTAAAATAATTTTCTTTGAGCACTGACTTTTTTATTTCAAGGTCCCAGGGAAGATTGTTGTGTATAACCAGGAATGGATCAGCTACGGGGTTTCCGTGCAATACAGATCTGTCGGGGCGGCACGGGCAGCTAAACTAGGGGGCGTGGCATCACTGATCAGGAGCGTAACACCACTGTCAGTGGACAGTCCTCATACAGGGATGCAGGTACAAAGTCAGTAGGGTTAACAAGATACCAAGTAGAATAAAAAAAAGGCATTTATATTATTACATATGAAAACGGTATCGGCATATATTGTTACCTTCGTCCGTCCATACCTCCATCCATAAGCACAGTCATACGTACGAAAAGGTTTTACATTCAAGTTTTTTGTAAAGTCCACTTTTTAGACACCGGAATCCAGAGCTTTCAAACCTCACACATGTTTTCATCTATGATGATTTTATCTATATTTACATTCACTTGATATTTTTCTGAACGTCTAACTTCACTTTTGGAAAGATGGAGCTAACTGTGCACTCATCCGGTGTACCTCAATAGAATATGGCTATACCGTGGTCTGAAATACACTGACAATGTTTATCTTTCTTGCCCATATTTATCATTACCAACCTCCCAAGGCACGTTGTTGTTGGTACTATAACAACCGGAAAATAATGTAACAACTATAAATATAAGAATTGATTTACAAATTTTCCGCGTTTATGCAGTTTTGAACGATGGTATCAAATGGAAAATTTACAAAAAAGCGCATTAGAATCAATTCTTAATTGACAGCAGTATGTTCCTAACACATTACGTGGTCCCGCCTTAATTCCATTAAGCGATGGGAAAGCGTATATTAGCTGGATTTTATAATGTTTATTTCGACAATAAAACACGTTTAAAACTTTTTTTACTGAAAAAATGTGATAACCTGTTTAAAATTACCTATTCAATGTTTTAAATTTACAATATGCAAATATTTTAAGCCGAAATTAAGATTTTGCTTCATACTCCAGCCAACCCCGTTTTCGCTTCTTGGAGAAGGGGTTGGATGTGGTATGGAAATTAATACTCGGACCAGGTAATGAAAAGTAGGTCAGTATGAATGACCTTGAACTTCTTTTTGCACTGCTTTAATTTACGTCGAAGTTTTATTTTATGTGACAGGCATCGCCTAAGCAGGGCATCCGTGTACCATGGACACATTTACTATTGTTTGGGGCACTTGTTTCAGCCAAAGGCTTTTTGGACTTTTCAGACAAAATACATATCATATCTAAATAAGTTGTATTTCAGTGAAACAGACATTTTTAGTGGTAAATAAAAATACCTTACTTTTCAAAATTGGTTGAGAAATAAAAATTTCGTGTGCGAAAGCTGTTTTTGATGGGGCATTTTCAATGCAAAATTCTGCTGCATGTAAAAATTAAAACACAAATATGTTTTTTTTTAGAATTTTTATCCAAAAATGATTTCAAACTGTTGGGTATTCATAAATTAAGACATCCTGAATGTTTTATAGTAAAATATAAAGGCTAACTGAAATTTCTTATATTTTTGCTGGCCCACCGACAAGGAATTTACATGGGAAAAGGCCCCATCAAAAAATCATTTGGGCTGTAAAATAATTCTTTCTCAATCGATTTTCAAAACTAAGGTATTTTTCATTTACCACTAAAATTGACAGTTCTAATGATATATACATGTAGTCCATGTATGTATTTTTTAAATTGATAGAAGCTACTGCAGAAAAACCTTTGGCTGAAACAAGCGCCCAAACAATAGTTTCCTTGTACATAAAACATGATTGTCACTGGTACTAAGGTGCCGGTAAGTAATGTTATAATCAATTTGACTAATAGTTCATCAGGGCTGCCAAACTTTTTTATCTAAAAATTCTGAGATTTTTAAAAATTAAGATTTAAAGCGCGCAGAGAACATTTTTAAACGAAAATTCAGGCACGCATCTTGGTTTTCGATTATTTTTTTAAAAATCGCAAATTTAAATTATTTATCCAATTAATGCTTTTGCAATGATTGAGAAGACAATAGATTACATAGGGACATATAATTAGATCAGTTAGAAAGACTTGGTTTAATTTAGACCACAACTATTTTTTTTTAATTCTTTTTTTTATGAAAGTGCAAATATTCTACATGATATTCCTAAATGCAAATAAAAGTCTTCATAGGTCTTAAATTATAATCTTCTTATAATCGACACAGAAGGAGATAGTTCCTCACACTTATTATTTCAGTTAGGTTGTTGACCAATTAAAGAAGCAAGAGATATATTGATGCTATTGCTTATGTTGTTATGTCACTGATGGAATTAATTATGTCCTTATGTGTTAATTGTATATTCATTCAGTGCGTTACTCTGATGACCCCCATTGATCTGACACTTGTAAATACCCTCATTTGCATCGCTGATTAGGGGGCCTAACAGGACCAATGCAGGAAATAGCTGATAAACTGTGAAAATATGGCTGTAAATCATGAACATTTTGTTTTGGTGGAAAGTCTGGAGATTGTACACTTAAATCCGGAGAATCGGAGAGCAAATGATTATCCGGAGGTTTGGCAGGCCTAACTTCATGGTAATTGAAATTATGAATTTGCATTTCTTTTACCAGTCATTTAATTGTCACAAATTATGTTTAATGATGACGCATTAGCGAAGCTGTTAAGATTGGTTTGTGACTATTAACCCTTAACCCCCAACATGTATATAATGGGCTGTTTCCCTCTTTGAATTAAGACCGTTCCATTTATGTGACAAAGGGATGTTTTGGGGAAAATGACTATTCAGTTAATCGCAGGCTGATCTGGGTTTACAATGGACGCAAAGGCTATTATAGTCGTGCTTAGTCAGGGTTAACAACTGATAGATCTATATTCATCACAAAAGACAACATTGCAATACCGGTTATTATTTAATAATAATCCATTTTTAACCCATTTCATGGTTTCCAACATTTCTACTAACAAATGCATTGAACATAATTTAATAAAATACAGTCGAACTTCGATAGCTCGAACATAGGTGATTCGAATACCATCGGTAACTCGAGCACATTTTCCGGTCCCGACACAACTCCTATATTATTTCTTGAATACCCCGGCTTGCTTGAGTACTTTTTACGGTCCGAAGATCCATTTGTGTGTGAATTTAAACCTTGCTAAATCGAAGGTGATGATCAGTTGCCATGCGACGTCGGCCATATTAATTGTAATCGACGCGGTTGTATTTGTTTGTAGCAAGTTCGATCATAGTACGAAAACAGATCAAGTTGGTTGTTAAAGGTGCGAACATTTATGATTGAAAAGCGATACAATTTATGTTAAGTGAACTTCGTTAACCGTTAATTACGATAAATTAAACACGGTTGATTTTCTAATTAAGGTGTTGATTGGTTTTAATAAAAATATAACAATAATTAAAATAAAGCGTGTTCACTTTTTAATTAGAAAGGAGCATTTCCCGAGTATGTTTAGTGAACTTCGTTTACTGATTAAACATGGTTGATTTTCTAATTAAATAACGTTTGTTGATTGGTTTAAATACAAATTATGTGCTACGCTGTTGTCTATTCTATTCAATTCTATGTACCGAAACCAGTCTTACCTTGTTCTCATTATTCGGACTTCCGCCTTGTATGTTACTATTATTGTGATATTTCTTTAAATAAATGATAAAACAAACGCATTATTGCAGTTTTTCTTGTATTTTCAGTGTAACAGTTACATGTTATATATCTGTTATGAGGTTTAAATAAACATGCATGAACATAAAAAACATACCGAGAACGCTACATCACAGGCACAAGTAACACTATTTCGGGTGGTACACAAATTCGGATAGATATTTTGGTTTTTATCGTTCCCTAGATGCCTTGAAACCACCGATAGCTCGAACATATCCCTATGGTCCCGCTGACTTCAAGCTATCGATGTTCGACTGTATATCACTTTTATTGACAATTCAATGTCACATGACTGATTTGTTAATCACTACATGTAACATATATTTAACATGTTTAAGAGTAGCAATTTTATTGTTATGTAAACCATTCTGATTGCATAATTTTTCCCAAGTGTGTTAGAAATTTTATGTATTAGTTTCCTTAATTCAGGACTACCAGAATGGCATAAAGAAGATTCCTACAGCCTGTATCACTGTGGAGGATGCTGAAATGATGTGGAGGATGGAGCAGAGAGGTGAGTTTACTAACTAGAATATGCTGCTGTTCTAATAAATAAACACACTGCTGTTACAGCAGTGTGTTTACTAATTAGAACAGCAGCATGTTTACATATTAAAACAGCTGTATGTTAGTAGTCTATTTACATTCTAGACAGTTATGTGTTTACCTACTAGAACAGCAGCATGTTTACATACTTAAGCAGCTGTGTGTTTTAATACATACTGTTTATATACTGGAACAGCAGCCAGTGTACATATTAGAACTGCAGTGTTTTTACATACTGGAACAGCAGCATGTTTACATATTAGAACAGCAGCATGTTTACATACTAGAACAGCAGCATGTTTACATACTAGAACAGCAAATGTTTACATATTAGAACAGCAGTGTTTTAACATACTAGAAAAGAAGCATGTTTACATACTAGCACAGCAGTGTTTTTACATACATGAACAACAATACTAGAACAGCAGCGTGTTTACATACTAGAACAGCTGCATGTTTACATACTAGAACAGCAGCATGTTTACATACTATACTAGCAACATGTTTACATTCTAGAACAGCAGCATGTTTACATACTATACTAGCAACATGTTTACATACTAGAACAGCAGCATGTTTACATACTAGAACATCTGTATTTTTACTTACTAGAGCAGCAACATATTTATTTACTAGAACAGCTGCTTGTTTACATACTAGAGCAGCAACATGTTTACATGCTATACTAGCTTCATGTTTACATACTAGAACAGCTGCTTGTGTACAGCCTTGAACAACATGGTGTTTACATACTAGAACAGCAGTGTTTACATACTAGAACAGCAACATGTTTACATACTATACTAGCTTCATGTTTACATACTAGAACAGCAAACTAGAACAGCTGCTTGTTTACATACTAGAGCAGCAGTTTGTTTACATACTAGAACAGCGGTGTGTTTACATACTAGAACAGCAGTGTGTTTACATACTAGAACAGCAGTGTGTTTACATACTAGAACAGCAATGTATTTACCTACTAGAACAGCAACATGTTTACATACTATACTAGCTTCATGTTTACATACTAGAACAGCTGCTTGTTTACATACTAGAACAGCTGCTTGTTTACATACTAGAACAGTTGCTTGTTTACATACTAGAACAGCAGTGTGTTTACATACTAGAACAGCAACATGTGTACAAACTAGAACAGCAGTGTGTTTACTTACGAGAACAGCTGCTTGTGTACATCCTGTAACAGCAGCATGTGTACAGACTATACTAGCATCATGTTTACATACTAGAACAGCTGCTTGTGTACATTCTAGAACAGCAGTGTGTTTACATTCTAAAACAGCAACATGTGTACAAACTAGAACAGCAGTGTGTTTACTTACGAGAAAAGCTGTTTTTGTACATCCTAGAACAGCAGCATGTGTACAGACTATACAAGCATCATGTTTACATACTAGAACAGCTGCTTGTGTACATTCTAGAACAGCATCACGTTTACAGACTATACTAGCATCATGTTTACATACTAGAACAGCTGCTTGTGTACATTCTAGAACAGCATCATGTTTAGTAAAGACTATACTAGCATCATGATTACATACAAGAACAGCTGCTTGTGTACATTCTAGAACAGTGTCATGTTTACAGACTATACTAGCATCATGTTTACATATTAGAACAGCTGCTTGTGTACATCCTAAAACAGCATCACATTTATAGACTATACTAGCATCATGTTTACATACTAGAACAGCATCATGTTTACAGACTATACTAGCATCATGTTTACATACTAGAACAGCAGCTTGTGTACATTCTAGAACAGCATCATGTTTACAGACTATACTAGCATCATGTTTACATACTAGAACAGGTGCTTGTGTACATTCTAGAACAGCATCATGTTTACAGACTATACTAGCATATGTTTACATACTAGAACAGCATCATGTTTACAGACTATACTAACGTCATGTTTACATACTAGAACAGCATCATGTTTACAGACTATATTAGCATCATGTTTACATACTAGAACAGCTGCTTGTGTACATTCTAGAACAGAAGCATCGTTTACAGACTATACTAGCATCATGTTTGCATTCTAGAACAGCATCATGTTTACAGACTATACTAGCATCATGTTTACATACTAGAACAGCTGCTTGTGTACATTCTAGAACAGCATCATGTTTACAGACTATACTAGCATCATGTTTACATACTAGAACAGCTGCTTGTGTACATCCTAGAACAGCATCACGTTTACAGACTATACTAGCATCATGTTTGCATACTAGAACAGCATCATGTTTACAGACTACTAGCATCATGTTTACATACTAGAACAGCTGCTTTTGTACATTTTAGAACAGCATCATGTTAACAGACTATACTAGCATCATTTGTACATACTAGAACAGCTGCTTGTGTACATCCTAGAACAGTATCACATTTACAGACTATACTAGCATCATGTTTACATTCTAGAACAGCATCATGTTTACAGACTACTAGCATCATGTTTACATACTAGAACAGCTGCTAGTGTACATCCTAGAACAGCATCAATTTTACAGACTATACTAGCATCATGTTTACATATTAGAACAGCATCATGTTTACAGACTATACTAGCATCATGTTTACATTCTAGAACAGCATCATGTTTACAGACTACTAGCATCATGTTTACATTCTAGAACAGCTGCTAGTGTACATCCTAGAACAGCATCACGTTTACAGACTATACTAGCATCATGTTTACATATTAGAACAGCATCATGTTTACAGACTATATTAGCATCATGTTTCCATACTAGAACAGCTGCTTGTGTACATCCTAGAACAGCATCACATTTACAGACTATACTAGCATCATGTTTACATACTAGAACAGCATCATGTTTACAGACTATACTAGCATCATGTTTACATACTAGAACAGCTGCTAGTGTACATCCTAGAACAGCATCACGTTTACAGACTAACCTAGCATCATGTTTACATATTAGAACAGCATCATGTTTACAGACTATACTAGCATCATGTTTCCATACTAGAACAGCTGCTAGTGTACATCCTAGAACAGCATCACA
The DNA here is from genome assembly GCA_037043455.1 of Cyrtodaria siliqua. NCBI lineage: Eukaryota > Metazoa > Mollusca > Bivalvia > Adapedonta > Hiatellidae > Cyrtodaria > Cyrtodaria siliqua. The sequence continues at coordinate 55,865 of JAWPHD010010581.1, forward strand.
TTTACAGACTATACTAGCATCATGTTTACATACTAGAACAGCATCATGTTTACAGACTATACAAGCATCATGTTTACAGACTACTAGCATCATGTTTACATACTAAACAGCTGCTTGTGTACATCCTAGAACAGCATCATGTTTACAGACTATACTAGCATCATCATCAGTTTACATACTAGAACAGCATCATGTTTACAGACTATACTAGCATCATGTTTACATACTAGAACAGCTGCTAGTGTACATCCTAGAACAGCATCACGTTTACAGACTATACTAGCATCATGTTTACATATTAGAACAGCATCATGTTTACAGACTATACAAGCATCATGTTTACAGACTATACTAGCATCATGTTTACATACTAGAACAGCATCATGTTTACAGACTATACTAGCATCATGTTTACAGACTATACTAGCATCATGTTTACATTCTAGAACAGCATCATGTTTACAGACTATACTAGCATCATGTTTACATACTAGAACAGCTTTTTGTGTACATTCTAGAATAGCATCATGTTTACAGACTATACTAGCATCATGTTTACATACTAGAACAGCTGCTTGTGTACATCCTAGAACAGCATCACATTTACAGACTATACTAGCATCATCATCAGTTTACATACTAGAACAGCATCATGTTTACAGACTATACTAGCATCATGTTTACATACTAGAACAGCATCATGTTTACAGACTATACAAGCATCATGTTTACATACTAAACAGCTGCTTGTGTACATCCTAAAACAGCATCACGTTTACAGACTATACTAGCATCATGTTTACATACTAGAACATCTGCTTGTGTACATCCTAGAACAGCATCACGTTTACAGACTATACTAGCATCATGTTTACATTCTAGAACAGCATCATGTTTACAGACTACTAGCATCATGTTTACATACTAGAACAGCTGCTTGTGTACATCCTAGAACAGCATCACGTTTACAGACTATACTAGCATCATGTTTACATTCTAGAACAGCATCATGTTTACAGACTACTAGCATCATGTTTACATACTAGAACAGCTGCTTGTGTACATCCTAGAACAGCATTAGGTTTACAGACTATACTAGCATCATGTTTACATTCTAGAACAGCATCATGTTTACAGACTATACTAGCATCATGTTTACATTCTAGAACAGCAGCTTGTGTACATCCTAGAACAGCATCACGTTTACAGACTATACTAGCATCATGTTTACATTCTAGAACAGCATCATGTTTACAGACTACTAGCATCATGTTTACATACTAAACAGCTGCTTGTGTACATCCTAGAACAGCATCACGTTTACAGACTATACTAGCATCATGTTTACATATTAGAACAGCATCATGTTTACAGACTATACAAGCATCATGTTTACATACTAAACAGCTGCTTGTGTACATCCTAAAACAGCATCACGTTTACAGACTATACTAGCATCATGTTTACATACTAGAACATCTGCTTGTGTACATCCTAGAACAGCATCACGTTTACAGACTATACTAGCATCATGTTTACATTCTAGAACAGCATCATGTTTACAGACTACTAGCATCATGTTTACATACTAGAACAGCTGCTTGTGTACATCCTAGAACAGCATCACGTTTACAGACTATACTAGCATCATGTTTACATTCTAGAACAGCATCATGTTTACAGACTACTAGCATCATGTTTACATACTAGAACAGCTGCTTGTGTACATCCTAGAACAGCATTAGGTTTACAGACTATACTAGCATCATGTTTACATTCTAGAACAGCATCATGTTTACAGACTATACTAGCATCATGTTTACATTCTAGAACAGCAGCTTGTGTACATCCTAGAACAGCATCACGTTTACAGACTATACTAGCATCATGTTTACATTCTAGAACAGCATCATGTTTACAGACTACTAGCATCATGTTTACATACTAGAACAGCTGCTTGTGTACATCCTAGAACAGCATTAGGTTTACAGACTATACTAGCATCATGTTTACATTCTAGAACAGCATCATGTTTACAGACTACTAGCATCATGTTTACATACTAGAACAGCTGCTTGTGTACATCCTAGAACAGCATCATGTTTACAGACTATACTAGCATCATGTTTACATACTAGAACAGCTGCTTGTGTACATCCTAGAACAGCATCACGTTTACAGACTATACTAGCATCATGTTTACATTCTAGAACAGCATCATGTTTACAGACTATACTAGCATCATGTTTACATTCTAGAACAGCTGCTTGTGTACATCCTAGAACAGCATCACGTTTACAGACTATACTAGCATCATGTTTACATTTTAGAACAGCATCATGTTTACAGACTACTAGCATCATGTTTACATACTAGAACAGCTGCTTGTGTACATCCTAGAACAGCATTAGGTTTACAGACTATACTAGCATCATGTTTACATCCTAGAACAGCATCATGTTTACAGACTACTAGCATCATGTTTACATACTAGAACAGCTGCTTGTGTACATCCTAGAACAGCATCATGTTTACAGACTATACTAGCATCATGTTTACATACTAGAACAGCTGCTTGTGTACATTCTAGAAATGCATCATGTTTACAGACTATACTAGCATCATGTTTACCTACTAGAACAGCTGCTTGTGTACATTCTAGAACAGCATCATGTTTACATACTAGAACAGCATCATGCTTACAGACTATACTAGCATCATGTTTACATTCTAGAACAGCATCATGTTTACAGACTATACTAGCATCATGTTTACATACTAGAACAGCTGCTTGTGTACATCCTAGAACAGCATCATGTTTACAGACTATACTAGCATCATGTTTCCATACTAGAACAGCTGCTTGTGTACATCCTAGAACAGCATCATGCTTACAGACTATACTAGCATCATGTTTACATCCTAGAACAGCATCATGTTTACAGACTATACTAGCATCATGTTTACATACTAGAACAGCTGCTTGTTTACATTCTAGAACAGCATCATGTTTACAGACTATACTAGCATCATGTTTACATACTAGAACAGCTGCTTGTGTACATTCTAGAACAGCATCATGTTTACATACTAGAACAGCTGCTTGTGTACATCCTAGAACAGCATCATGTTTACAGACTATACTAGCATCATGTTTACATACTAGAACAGCTGCTTGTGTACATTCTAGAACAGCATCATGTTTACAGACTATACTAGCATCATGTTTACATACTAGAACAGCTGCTTGTGTACATTCAAGAACAGCATCATGGTTACATACTAGAACAGCTGCTTGTGTACATCCTAGAACAGCATCATGTTTACAGACTATACTAGCATCATGTTTACATACTAGAACAGCTGCTTGTGTACATTCTAGAACAGCATCATGTTTACAGACTATACTAGCATCATGTTTACATACTAGAACAGCTGCTTGTGTACATTCTAGAACAGTATCATGTTTACATACTAGAACAGCTGCTTTTGTACATTCTAGAACAGCATCATGTTTACAGACTATACTAGCATCATGTTTACATACTAGAACAGCATCATGTTTACAGACTATACAAGCATCATGTTTACATACTAGAACAGCTGCTTGTGTACATCCTAGAACAGCATCACATTTACAGACTATACAAGCATCATGATTACATACTAGAACAGCATCATGTTTACAGACTATACAAGCATCATGTTTACATACTAGAACAACATTACATTTACAGACTATACAAGCATCATGTTTACATACTAGAACAGCATCACGTTTGTAGACTATACTAGCATCATGTTTACATACTACAATGGCTGCTTGTGTACTTTCTAGAACAGCATCATGTTTACAGTCTATACAAGCATCATGTTTACATACTAGAACAGATGCTTGTGTACATTCTAGAACAGCATCACGTTTACAGACTATACTAACATCATGTTTACATACCAGAACAGCTGCTTGTGTACATTCTAGAACAGCGTCCTGTTTACAGACTATACTAGCATCATGTTTACAAACTATAACAACTGCTTGTGTACATCCTAGAACAGCATCACATTTACAGACTATACTAGCATCATATTTACATACTAGAACAGCATCATGTTTACAGACTATACTAGCATCATGTTTATATACTAGAACAGCTGCTTGTGTACATCCTAGAACAGCATTAGGTTTACAGACTATACTAGCATCATGTTTACATACTAGAACAGCATCATGTTTAGTAAAGACTATACTAGCATCATGTTTACATACTAGAACAGCTGCTTGTGTACACTCTAGAACAGCATCATGTTTACAGACTATACTAGCATCATGTTTACATATTAGAACAGCTGCTTGTGTACATCCTAGAACAGCATCATGTTTACATACTAGAACAGCATCATGTTTAGTAAAGACTATACAAGCATCATGTTTACATACTAGAACAGCTGCCTGTGTACATTGTAGAACAGCATCATGTTTACAGACTATACTAGCATCATGTTTACATACTAGAACATCTGCTTGTGTACATTCTAGAACAGCATCACGTTTACAGACTATACTAGCATCATGTTTACATACCAGAACAGCTGCTTGTGTATATTCTAGAACAGCGTCCTGTTTACAGACTATACTAGCATCATGTTTACAAACTATAACAACTGCTTGTGTACATCCTAGAACAGCATCACATTTACAGACTATACTAGCATCATGTTTACATACTAGAACAGCATCATGTTTACAGACTATACTAGCATCATGTTTACATCCTAGAACAGCTGCTTGTGTACATCCTAGAACAGCATTAGGTTTACAGACTATATTATTACCTGATCTCCTATATAAATGCTATATCGTCATTTCTTGCTAATTCACTAAGGAAAAGACTGTTCCCTGTGAAAACGAACTGTTACCGGGCTTTAGTTTCGACTGTTTCCCTCACGTGCTCGAATTTCGTTTGCGTGACGTCATGTTGCTTTTTTCACCATAGGTTCCCATTATAAAACAAATTTTCATTTTCACTGTTTCGTACAGTAACATTAATCAGGTAATAAAACAGTTATCACATGTGTGTTTGGGGAACAGTCAAAACTGTTTTCCCTTGGTGTCGGGGGATGTCAGTGTGAACTGTCATCCCCTCCACCTCGGGAAAACAGTTTTGACTGTTCCCCAAACACACATGAGATAACTGTATACACAGGCCCTCCTCTGGGCATCGCCAATGGCGAAAGAAAAAAGAAAACGGCTCTAAATTTCAAACTTTGGCGAAAGTGTTTGGCGACATGGAAATTGCCACAAAGCCAAACTTGTTTAATTTCTCTGCTGTAACGGCCTGTTACAAATAGACCTCAACACTAATCACCGTGACGAGTGTACATTGAATGTAGTCTAAAACAACATAACTTACCAATTGACACCTACCACGCATGAACACTTAACATTAAATAAACAAAGCTGATAACCTTTAGTGTTCCGGTAATTAACTTAATCCCTAAATAACAACTGATGACTGTCATTTTCGCCTCAGGGTGGTAATCAAGTCCCTCATGCAACACCTTGCAACCATAAAGTATTAAATCTCTGAATAATATCTAGCCAATCAGGTTCTAACCAATCAACACGTCATTAATTTACATATTTTACATGATTGACTAGATCCATGTGACATTTGTTTTGTTTTTGTTCATTCATAATTTCGAGGTGTCGGAACACTAGTTTATTAATAAGTTTCCAGGAGGTTTTATGTGTATTTCATTGCCAAAATATTTTTTAATGTATATGGCAGTTCATCTTTTCAAATAAATTAAAAAAGACGTAAAGATAAGCGAATGTCATGGGGTTTCGCGGTTCCGGAAATACGAAAAAAAGGGAAGGAACTGAACTTGTTACTGATATAAAGGCCTACCTATACATCTTAAACAATCAAAAGAAAGCCTCTATGTATGATTCCTGCTGTCATTAGGTTCAGCTAGTTGATTTCGAAAACATATATATATAAATAATTTTTATTAATATTGTTTGGTTTTATTCATTTCATTCCTTAGTGTACCAGATATAAACCAAATCTCTTATTTTCACATTAAAAATTCATTTATACATAAAACTCTAGAAAAAATATGGCTTGGGCCATTAGAGTCAAATGGCTTGGGCCATTAGAGTCAAATGGCTCCTATTTCTCAAATTTGGCTCCAACTTTTTTCATTTGGCGCAAGTGGTGGCGCAAGAAAAAAAAATGGCCAGAGGAGGCCCTGATACTAGCATCATGTTTACATACTAGAACAGCATCATGTTTAGTAAAGACTATACTAGCGTCATGTTTACATACTAGAACAGCTGCTTGTGTAAATTCTAGAACAGCATCACGTTTACAGACTATACTAGCATCATGTTTACATACTAGAACAGCTGCTTGTGTACATCCTAGAACAGCATCACGTTTACATACTAGAACAGCATCATGTTTAGTAAAGACTATACTAGCATCATGTTTACATACTAGAACAGCTGCTTGTGTACATTCTAGAACAGCATCATGTTTACAGACTATACTAGCATCATGTTTACATACTAGAACAGCTGCTTGTGTACATCCTAGAACAGCATCACGTTTACATACTATACTAGCATCATGTTTACATTCTAGAACGGTATCATGTTTACAGACTACTGGCATCATGTTTACAATGTTTACATACTAGAACAGCTTCTTGTGTACATTATAGAACAGCATCATGTTTACAGACTATACTAGCATCATGTTTACATACTAGAACAGCATCATGTCTACATACTATACTAGCATCATGTTTACATACTAGAACAGCTGCTTGTGTACATCCTTGAACAGCAGTGTGCTTACATACTGCCGCAGCAGCTTAGTGATATATTTACCTCAACCCCATACAAATGGAACAAGTAGCTCGTTTGCTTGACGTTCTGCATACTTATGAAGTGTAGTGCCAGGACTGGTCTGCACGTTGCCAGTATAACGTGACTGGTCTGCACGTTGCCAGTATAATGTGACTGGTCTGCACGTTGCCAGTATAATGTGACTGGTCTGCACGTTGCCAGTATAATGTGACTGGTCTGCACGTTGCCAGTATAATGTGACTGGTCTGCACGTTGCCAGTATAATGTGACTGGTCTGCACGTTGCCAGTATAATGTGACTGGTCTGCACGTTGCCAGTATAATGTGACTGGTCTGCACGTTGCCAGTATAATGTGACTGGTCTGCACGTTGCCAGTATAATGTGACTGGTCTGCACGTTGCCAGTATAATGTGACTGGTCTGCACGTTGCCAGTATAATGTGACTGGTCTGCACGTTGCCAGTATAATGTGACTGGTCTGCACGTTGCCAGTATAATGTGACTGGTCTGCACGTTGCCAGTATAATGTGACTGGTCTGCACGTTGCCAGTATAATGTGACTGGTCTGCACGTTGCCAGTATAATGTGACTGGTCTGCACGTTGCCAGTATAATGTGACTGGTCTGCACGTTGCCAGTATAATGTGACTGGTCTGCACGTTGCCAGTATAATGTGACTGGTCTGCACGTTGCCAGTATAATGTGACTGGTCTGCACGTTGCCAGTATAATGTGACTGGTCTGCACGTTGCCAGTATAATGTGACTGGGTGTGCTTTTAGCTATGACTCTGCATGTTAATGAGACCATTATTCTGTTGTAGGTGAGAAAATCAGAGTATTTTTGAACATGTCTGCTGAGAATCTTCCTGATACTACATCAAGAAACACAGTTGCAGAAATCAAAGGCAGCAAGTATCCAGAGCAGGTATTAAAATATATATATTATGAACCAATATAAACCAATGTAAATCTGTCAACTTTTGTCTTGTTAGGATGATAGGGCCTTCATTTTTCATCTGAGCTTTACCAACCTTAACCAGATTGCTATTGTTGATGAAAGCTTGGACAAGTTCGAAAACCAGCCATATTGGACCAGAAACAGCGGAGTTATGGCCCTTAATTTAGTTGTAAATGCTATATTTGCCTCATTAAGACGATAGGGCCTTGATTTTTCATCCAATCTTGACCAAATTTTACCAGATTGTTAATATCAATGAAAGCTCGGACAAGTTCGAAAACAAGCCAGATTGGACCAGTAACAGCAGAGTTATGGCCCTTGATTAAGTTAAACGTGCTATATTTTACCTTGTTAAGACAAACTTTACCACATTTTACCAAACTTTACCACATTTTTATACTTTTTTCTTTTCTTTTTTTTTTTAATTCCTATCTCTATTGGCCAAGTTTGAAAACCAGCCAGATTGGACCAGTAACAGCAGAGTTATGGCTCTTGATTTAGTTAAAATGCTATATTTTGCCTAAAAAATGCTATATTTTGCCTAAAAAATGCTATATTTTTATTTTGCCTAAAAAATGCTATATTTTGCCTCTTTAAGATGATAGTCACTGGCTTCATTGATGTTATAAGAGCCATGTTAGCCAGTAGAGCGTCCACAGGCCCTCTTGGGGCCCAGGCTCTGACAAATCATCTGCCTGGAGCCCGCGGGCTACCAAAAGTCGAGATCCGTACTACCCGCGGGCTACCAAAAGTCGAGATCCGTACTACCATGTTTTTATATCGCGCGTCCGGCGGGCTACTGTAAATTTTCTTTTGAAGCAGTCCGGCAAAAAACAGATTTTAGCTCTAATCCGTATCATGAAATCCTGTGTTCCCAACTAATTAGTCGGATTACACCGCCACGCGTCGATAATAACACCAATTAACAAGGTGTTTAGACACCACGGGTGATCGGACCAGATCGATTGACAGATTAGTTACCTTCATGCATAACTCATTAATATTCATTAGTTGTTTTAATACTTGGAAGGATACACTTTGATTGGATAATAATGATGTTGCGTCAATTTATTCACTCAGACATGACTGGAAAACATTTGATTGGATGGCCAAGGGGAATTATGGGAGAAGATTGTGTCTTCTTTTCCTGAGGTGCAAAAAACCTGGATATTGACTAAGACATTTAAAGAAGTCAAAAATCAAATGATAATATAATTAAAAGTAGGAATCGTGCACTCGACAGGTTAAATCGAAAAACAAATGCGTAGTACATTTATATTGCGACTGGTTCCCGAATTTTATACAGCTTCTCGATCGTTCGGTAACCGTATCCATGGGTAACCAGTACGCTGTATCCAACATGGCTGACAAACTATTAAAATTCGTTCTACGCTGACGCTGTACTTGAAAATTAATTACAATTACGATATGTGTCAGCGATCACTTTCGTTGACTTGTAAGTTTGGTTTGTGCTTTTGAAAGCAATTAGCGCGGATTAAGATAATTGGCAACGATCATTAACAAGTGTGACAATAGCCAAATGGGTAAAGCAGCAAGTTTGTATTTTGATGGTTTGTAATTTTGTAAAGATATGAAAACAAAAAAACGTTGATTACTGGGGATTAAAAAATTGAAGAAGAAAATGAATGACATCAAAGAAAATGTATCAACATGAAAACGAAAAGAGTTTTACACATATTCATTCCACAACTGTATTTTGTCAAGGGCAGTTATTTAGTTTATATTGACAATTAATAGATTGGATTTTTATTATTGGAATATTGAGTGTAATGTTGTGATAGTGACATATTTTGTGCTTTTTAACTGGAATATTTGGTGTTGACCATGTTGACCTGGAGAGATTTATTTAATCTGTGATAGAGGAATATTTTGTGTTTTGGAATGTTTGGTTGTTTCTAAGTGTATTATTTTATTGCCGATAGTGAATAGTGTTATAACTTGGACTTATGTGTCATCATGGATCGTTTCATTATAAGAAATCAGGCTGCTAAAGAGAATGAACAGCCACCATCTACACCTCAGAAAAGGTAGCCAACTGCAAGCGACAGCCATTTATCAACACCAAAAAGACCCAAGTTCTCTGACATGGAGTACGACAAGACCAATCGTATCCGTGCATTCGAGGACAGCTGGAGTCCACCGCGCATATGCCGGGCTACCAAGTTCAGTTTCTGGTAGCCCAGTGGGCTACCACAGATTTTAAAGATTTGTCGGACCCTGTTGGCCTCTTGTTTTTATTTCACAAGACATTGTACAACCACTCCTGGTGAATCGGTGCATTGCAAGAATAGGCTAGTGCACTAACCGTTAGTGCATAGTACGAAAGGTTAGATCTATGAAATGTAAGCATACACTTTGACAGTGTTTATTTTGTGTGACTTATCATGAAATGCCGACAATTTCAAACACAACATATATACTTGGATTTATTAAAGTAATACCCAATAATCATTCTTATCCTTTCAGTTTAGTAAATTAATTGTGTTATATTTATCTAGTTATTCCATTTAATTTTCATAATTTGTATAAATTATGTATAAAATCATCAAAGTATCGAATTTGTGAAACACAAATACCAAAGCTGTATGAGTGATGTGAAAGTCATATCAATATACATGTGCCAAAACAACCAACTACTTCAACTAAGGCACTAAGAAACTATCTGCAGTTTTGTTACTGTACACTATGAAGTAGATGGGATCACCATACTAAAAGTTAAGATCTACATCCATAGCTGTAACATGAAAGATAGTGCTTATATGATATGAATATACGCTTGTATATATGATAGCGATCTGATTCTAATGCACTATCCTGTGCTTGCTGCGTACAGATTCCCCAGGAGTGACCACAGCATGTTTAGTATCAATATATTCAATACAGTGTTAACATAGCAGCCACTTATGAAATCCTGCCTCAGGAAACAGCAACAAAAAGTATTGTTTAAGGATAGCCTTAATGTTACAGGTTGTGATGGTGAGTGGACATCTGGACAGTTGGGATGTAGGTCAGGGCGCCATGGATGATGGGGGAGGGGCCTTCATATCCTGGCAGGCACTTTCCTTGATCAAACAGCTCGGACTCCGGCCTAAACGCACACTACGAGCAGTGTTGTGGACAGCAGAGGTCAGTAATGTGTTTACATCAGGCACTTGTTAACCTTTATGTTTTAACCCGCTAAGCACGGCTATAACAGCATTGCGTCCATTGTAAACCAAAATCAGCCTGCGAGTAGCTCGCAACTCGCAGGCTTTGTCATCCTTTTGTCACTTAAATGGAATGGTCTTAATTCAGAAAAAGAACAGTCCATTATATATATATATATATAGCAGGTTAAGGGTTAACATTAAAAATGCTCTGTTGCAATATAAGTAGAAGCAAAAGTTAAACCAGAAAGCAATTTTAGGCCTTAAAGGGACACACGGCAATCTTGAAGCATTTATCAAAATCATTTTACTTATTTATCCAGTATCATTTTGACTTTAAACCGTTTTTCATATAATTAAATAAAATGCTGAATTTCCTAGTTTTCGTCTTATTCTACCATTTAATATTATGTGTGCAATATATTCAACAGTTAATAATATGCAAACAAAAAGTGCTTTAACCTATACTAATAATTAATATAAATGATTGAACAAATGGAAGTCATGTTGAAAAATTATTAACGGGACACTGCGATTTTTTTCAAAAATCAAGATTGCCATGTGTCCCTTTAAGATAAAAAGTACATAGTTGGAATATATATAGAATTTGAACAGGACGTGAAGCATATACAGTATGTAGCCTTCCAAAAACATGCATTTATAATGATACATCTGTATGTATGAGACCTCACAAACACAGAATGTTTGACAATAGAGGTATCGCCTTGGAAACATCAATGTTAAAAAAAAAAAGGGTTCTAGGTGCTCCAATCGTGTATTCTTTAGAAAAAAGGGTATGAAAGGAGAAATTAAGAAATCACCAAATGTGATAAATATAAAAGATATTGCAGTCTCGGTTTGATTGAGACTGTTCATGAACGGTAGTGGAAAATGTTAGCTACAGTTCAAGCCCTCTAACACTGGGTTGAGCAGAACTCAAAATTTAACATTTCAATCTTCATAGAAAAACATTCCAAACAGTTGGCAAGGTAATATGTTGGCAAGGGAATAAAGCTCTTATGGTATCATAACACTGAAAACCAAGTATTTAAAAGGAAAAGCAACAACAACAGCAAACAGTAAACAAGTTTTCTTAATACTAAATAGTGACAGGCACCAATCTTGTACTGTTTAGCAAGCTTTATAGAAAACATTGCAACAGGTTGGCAAGGTATTAAAGCTTTTATGGTATCATAACACTGTAAATTTACTGATTAAAAGGAAAAGCAACTGCAAACAGTAAACAAGTTTTCTTAATAGTGACATGCACCAATCTTGTATTCTTTAGCAAGTTTTACAAAAAAAGCATCCAAAAGGTTGGCAAGGTAATAAATCTCTTATGGTATCAAAACACCGATTACTTAGTATTTAAAAGGTAATGCAATCCATATTATATAAAAAGAAAAGCAATGGTTATTATTTAAAAAGAAAATGCAACAGCAAACAGTAAACACGTTTGTTTAATAGTGACAATGTTACACATATAGTCTATTTATTCAGGAGTTTGGTGGAGTTGGAGCACAAGCATACTACGATCAGCATAAGGTAACATATCAGCTTAATTAAGTTGTCATTCTATGGGTGCCTACCCTGCCCATCTTTGTGCACCTGGTTACTTAAAAATAGGCGTATTCAATATGTTTAGCGTAGGGTGGTAGTTACACTCTAATGTGCTGTATAAGATAATTATATTTACGTTTTCATTATCTTATCAACAAGTCAATTTAGTAAAGATTGATTGGTTGCATGATATTTTACGCCATTTTCAGCACATTTTAAGCAATATGATGGTTGATTCTTTTGTGGTTGAGGCATACCGTATTTTACCTTGTATAGTACGCACCCGTGTATAGTACGCACCCCCTTCTCGGAGGTCAAAACTGGGGTAAAAAAGTTATTTCCGTGTATATTACGCATCAAAATATTATGCTTTCTTTTTCAGATAAAGGTGAAGTCATTTGTTAAGAAACATGAACAGAAGAAGCTTTTCATTTTCATTTGTATAACGCATATTCAGACTGTGATGTATTGTAGTAATAGTGGTAAAATAAACTAGTGGGAGGGGTGTGGGTGTGTTTATTTATTTGTGTTGACAGTAGTTTTCCTAGATGAACCATTCAACGAAAATAAAAATAAAAAATAAAAAATTAAAAAAAAATCACGATCGAGATAATTAGCGTACAAAAGAAAATATAATTACTTCAATCATTAATTGCCAATCTTCAGGGGAGTACCTATCTTGTATCATCTCATCAAAGAGCCAATTATAATGCCGCAGATAATTGTCCGTAATCCGATAATTACATCTACTAAAACACAACAAAGTCGTTGGTTACCGTAATCCATTACGCCGATTATACTAACATTGTGTATTCACGGGAACCAGAGTTTATCATAAGTGAATCAGATGTGTAACGCGTGATAAGTTACCTGTACCCCATGGCTAAATCTGGTAAAGGTCACACGGCGTGTCAAAGTGCATCCTCAGAAATAGGCGATACTCGCGGCAACTTCAAAGGATTATAAAAATAGAATAACCCATTCTACCCGTGTTTATAATGTGTCAAAACTGCAGCCGAGGTGCGATATTGTTTGACCCAATTATCAATCATCAAATGTGTACCGGTAAGCATGTTTTCACAAGTGTAACAAGCATTATTGAATAATTGCCATTTCAAAGTAGGGTGATTCTGCCTTTCTACGCCGTCTAAAATATATGTATTTCAAAATAAAGCAAAAACTTCATTAATTTTTTATAAAATATTAAATAAAATCCTATAAATATAAGAATAGAATAGAACTGTAAAAATACTACATGTTCCCAGTATGTACCAGTCTAAACAGCTGGAAGTCACGTGATATTACGTCACGCGATATAAACAAAAAGATCGAGGGACGATTTTTCACACAATTTATTGAAGTTTTACAACAAACATGCAAACATTTATACAAAAAGAAGCATCATAATACACTTTATTCATTTAAAAATCGGATTAAGTCAATATATTACTTATATGAAGCGAGGAAATTACGAAAAAATTGTGTATTATCGGTATTCACAATTTTCTGTCTCAATGTCTGTTCGTCATCAACGTTTTTCTTCCCAGACATCGATTTCCTGCAAGAAAAAAAAAAGTTCTTTTTATTGTTTCCTTATATTGTACGCACCCCCCTTTCGGAAACCGTAAAAGTGGTAAAAAAACTGCGTACTATACAAGGTAAAATACGGTATCACTCCATTTTCTCCTGGCTATCCATTAGAATAGATAGTTTCTCGGAAGTCAAACTCTCAGTGGGATTCGAACCCGCAGTGGTAAGAAGCAAGAAGGTTTAAAATGCATCGTCTTTTTGGAAAGAATAATGATAAAAATTGACTTGCTGGTGGTACTCATTACAATTAGCGTCAATTACATACATCAAACAATACCATGCATGTGTACTGGGTCTTTGAATAAATGGAAATAATTACATTCAGTAACTGGTATAGCTTGGTGAATAGCACTGTGGACGTTTAATCCAAAGGTTACGGGTTCAAGCCTCAGTGGCACCGTTGGGTTTCTTAAGTGTGTCTTTAGGCAAGACATTCTCTTTAGTCTCTTCTACTAGCTTGTTAAAGAACCATAGGAATAGTTTCTAAAGTAAGGGTAGGCCACGAGTTTCTGATGCCTATGTTGCGTTCTGTTGGAGCACTCTGAACACCCTAAGATAATATTATTGAGCCATTAAACAACAATTTAATGACCTCAAGTAACACATTGTTTCTGCATGGACAGCACACACTAAAATGTGTTCGATCTTTTTATTATCAATGCACAACTATTATTTATATACCATTTATCACATAACTTACGGTGTGGGAGTGGAATAACACCATTCTATATTTTCGATATACCACTAGTTATATAAGTATGCAAATAAGCCTAGTATGCACTGTCAAAAAAATTTGATAATGTCTATGATCCAATTCCCACGGTTTATGTCGATTATGCGTGTTAAAGCGACAGGCAAAATGCAATAAAAGATGATATGTGAGTTATGTGATAAATAGAATCTAACATTCGTTCTCATTCATTATTGAATTTATTGAACTCGTTAGCAAAAATGATATAATGCCCAGCAAGAGCCTCGCATTATATCATTTTGCCAACTAGTTTAATAAATTTAATAAATAATGAGTACTCGTGTAAGATCCTCTATTTATTAGTCAGTTCAACTTCCCATTGATTTTAAACATTAATACATTTTAAAACATTAGCTGGTTTAACTGCTTTTTGTTCAAGGCTGAGGTCAATAATTTTGATTTAGTAATGGAGTCAGATGAAGGCACGTTTACACCAACGGGTATAGATTTTACAGGTAAGACATTTACTTAATATACATACCTTCATATACACATAACAACTGGTGACCTTATGTCCCTCTACATCTCATATTGTTGATTGTTTATTTATTAAAGAATTATGGCCCTTTGTTTCACTTAGAATTTTCCACTCTTATGTTGTATAATGATGTGGCTTCCACTTCCAAAGTTTTCATGGATTGTTATTGCATTTGAAATACAGTGCATACGTGATGATATGATGTATGTCAGCACCAAAGACATTAAATGGTCCGAGTAGTAAATTTCATAACCCATCCAACCCTTTCTCCAAGAAGCGAAAACGGGGTTGGCTGGACCTTTCAGCTTAAAGGTTTACATATTGTAAATTAAAACATTTAATAGGTAATTTTAAACGGTTTATCACGTTTTTTCAGTAAAAGAATGTTTTAAAACGTGTTTATTGTCGAAATATCCGTTATAAAATCCTACTAATATAAGCTTTCCCATCGCTTAATGGAATTAAGGCGGGACCACGTAATGGATTTGATTCTGCACTTTTTTACAGAATTATGGACTTTTGTTTTACTTAGAATTTTTTTTATATTAAAAAAATAAATAACATTTTAGACATTTATTATTCTTGATTGTTCCCATTCTTATCGGCTATGTATAAAGCGGGGATATTCATCACATTCAGTGATAGTTCTAGTTTGAATCTGGCTGCATCAATTTAATCTGCATGCTTTTAATTGACGGGCTACCAGCTGATGCTGTCATATGTCTATACTGATACTGACACAGAATGTTAAAGCAACTTCTGCAATCTTGCTGGCACATTTCGCCATGGTCTTGTTTCATTTTTTGTGAGAGATTATATGATTAGTAGTAGTAGATACAAAAGTCAAACGGAAATGTAGCATTCAGAGAATGTAGTCCACCAAAAACACGCATTCTAACCAATCATCACGCATTTTAAACAATCATCATACATTCTAAACGATCATCACGCATTCTAAACACTCATCACACATTCTAAACAATCATCATGCATTCTAACCAATCATCACACATTCTAAACAATCATCACACATTCTAACCAATCATCACGCATTCTAAACACTCATCACACATTCTAAACAATCATCGCGCATTCTAACCAATAATCACACATTCTAAACAATCATCACACATTCTAACCAATCATCACACATTGTAAACACTCATCACGCATTCTAAACAATCATTACACATTCTAAACACTCATCACACATTCTAAACAATCATCACGCATTCTAAACAATCATCACGCATTTTAACCAATCATCACACATTCTAACCAATCATCACACATTCTAAACAATCATCACGCATTCTAAACACTCATCACACATTCTAAACAACCATCACGCATTCTAAACATCACACATTCTGAACAATCATCACACATTCTAAACAATCATCATGCATTCTAAACAATCATCATGCATTCTAAACAATCATCATGCATTCTAAACAATCATCACGCATTCTAAACACTTATCACGCATACTAAACAATCATCACACATTCTAAACAATCATCATGCATTCTAAACAATCATCACACATTCTAAACAATCATCATCCATGATAAACAATCATCACACATTCTAATCAATCATCACACATTCTAAACAACCATCACGCATTCTAAACATCACACATTCTGAACAATCATCATCCATTATAAACAATCATCACACATTCTAATCAATCATCACACATTCTAAACAATCATCATCCATGATAAACAATCATCACACATTCTAATCAATCATCACACATTCTAAACAACCATCACGCATTCTAAACATCACACATTCTGAACAATCATCATCCATTATAAACAATCATCACACATTCTAATCAATCATCACGCATTCTAAACAATCATCATGCATTCTAAACAATCATCATGCATTCTAAACAATCATCACGCATTCTAAACACTCATCACACATTCTAAACAATCATCATGCATTCTAACCAATCATCACACATTCTAAACAATCATCACACATTCTAACCAATCATCACGCATTCTAAACACTCATCACACATTCTAAACAATCATCGCGCATTCTAACCAATAATCACACATTCTAAACAATCATCACACATTCTAACCAATCATCACACATTGTAAACACTCATCACGCATTCTAAACAATCATTACACATTCTAAACACTCATCACACATTCTAAACAATCATCACACATTCTAAACAATCATCACGCATTTTAACCAATCATCACACATTCTAACCAATCATCACACATTCTAAACAATCATCACGCATTCTAAACACTCATCACACATTCTAAACAACCATCACACATTCTAAACATCACACATTCTGAACAATCATCACACATTCTAAACAATCATCATGCATTCTAAACAATCATCATGCATTCTAAACAATCATCATGCATTCTAAACAATCATCACGCATTCTAAACACTTATCACGCATACTAAACAATCATCACGCATTCTAAACAATCATCATGCATTCTAAACAATCATCACACATTCTAAACAATCATCATCCATTATAAACAATCATCACACATTCTAATCAATCATCACGCATTCTAAACACTTATCACGCATACTAAACAATCATCACACATTCTAAACAATCATCATGCATTCTAAACAATCATCACACATTCTAAACAATCATCATGCATTCTAAACAATCATCACACATTCTAAACAATCATCACGCATTCTAAACATTTATCACGCATACTAAACAATCATCACGCATTCTAAACAATCATCATGCATTCTGAACAATCATCACACATTCTAAACAATCATCACGCATTCTAAACACTCATCATGCATTCTAAACAATCATCATGCATTCTAAACAATCATCACGCATTCTAAACACTTATCACGCATACCAAACAATCATCACGCATTCTAAACAATCATCATGCATTCTAAACAATCATCACACATTATAAACAATCATCACACATTCTAAACAATCATCATGCATTCTAAACAATCATCATGCATTCTAAACAATCATCACGCATTCTAAACAATCATCACGCATTCTAAACACTCAACACACATTCTAAACAATCATCATGTACCCTAACAATCATCAAAGGTAACAAACAGAAGCAAACTATGAAATGCCACATACATAAAATGGTTGACAAAATGTTATGTTGGGGATATTCCATTAAAACAATAAATGGAACTCCAGGAAGGCACTTCTGAAATTGAACACTCAACCATAGATGCAAAATTGAATTTAAAGAACGAAATTTCAGAAAATAGGTTCACCCACAGATGTGTATTAAATGTCTCCTGGAGTCACGAGTATGTTTTAATGGAAAAGCCCTTTCTTGTAATACTAATTTTCAGTTAGCTTTAAATATTACAATTTTGAATGGTTTGCGTGCTTTTTCCATTAATATTAAAATGCTTCAAGCTACCCGAATTGTCCGGTAGACACGTTTTTAGCTTGACTGATCAAAGATCAGCAGAGTTTATGTCGTGGTGCGTCGTCCGTCCGTCTCTGATCTTTTCTTTTGTGGCGACTACTACTCTGAAACTACTTGACGGATTTTCATGAAACTTCACAGAAATGTTATCTTGATGTCTAGTTGATCCTAGCAAAAATTCAGGTCAGCCGGAAATTCAAGATTGCCACCTTGGCTTAAAAATAGATTTTAAAAACGCAATTTTGTGGTGGCTACTTCTCAAAAAACATAAGTGATATTGAATTGGAACCTTTACCAAAATGACTGGCACGACATGTAGTTGGTCCAACCAAAGTTAATTTTAAATGTATGTCAAACATGGCTGCCAGCTGCCGTCTTTGTTTGTATAGAGTTATATAGGAAAAAATAGTGGCGACTACTCCTCTGAGACTACTTAAAGACATTTTCTATATTTTTTTGTGCATAACAGTTTTTCTTTAACCTTTTTGTACAGTAAGTCTGTTATATATATATAGACAGGAAATGCAAAAATATTGGTAGGTCACCATAGTTGTTAAAATCTTTAAAAAAAATTGTGACGTCAATCTGTCCAAAAAGTTGGAGCAAGTCCATGAAATAGCTAAATAAGACATTTTTGAAGTCTAATCATTTATTCATTGGTCACAATTCTTCTAAAATTGTATTAAAGTAAAGAACATTGAATTATAATAACATTTAAAGATCATCTTCATGTAAAACCTATATTTTTTTACAAAATCTGTTGAGACCATTACTCACAATTTATACACAAATTAGCCCATAAAGATAACATTTCCTGTTTTTTTTTGTATGTTCCCAATAATAGAATTTGTTTAAACTTTCTAAGCACATAGTTTAACATATAAAAACAAAATGTACAATAAAAATGTTAGGTCCCCATCCTTGTTTAGAATAAATTTTTTTGAAACCCTACCCCCTTGCTAAAAGGCCAAGTTTTGTATGAAATTATGTAGAAATGGTATATTTTCCTCCTTTTTTATCCCCCCCTCCTAATAACAGAATTTGTTCAAACTTCCTAGGCACTTATTTGAAAATATAGTAAGACAATATATGCAATTAGAATTATAGGTCACCATGCATATTGAGAGTTAATATTGGTTTTTGGAACCCTACCATTATGCTTACAATTTTTAATTTTGTTTGAATTTTTACAAAATGTTATATTTTATATATTTTTAATAAATACAACTAGACATCAAGAGCAACATTCCTGTAAAGTTTTAGGAAAATCCATCCAATAGTTTTAGAAGAAAAGTCGCCCAAAATTCTGCGCATGAAAAACTACAGAAAATGCCTTAAATGGAATTCCATGAAACTTGACACGAATGTTGCGCTTGATGTCTAGTCGATCGCAGCAAAAATTCAGGTCAGTAGGAAATTCAAGATGGCCACCACTGCTATAAATAGATTTAAAAAATGCGACTTTGTGGCGACTACTTCTCAAAAACTGTAAGTGATATTGAATTGGAACCTTTAACAAAATGACAGGCGCGACATCTTGCAGGCTGGTCAGGGTTTACACTGTCTGGGTGCTCATCGTCATTTGACCGAAACACCCATTTGTACTATAAATGGACTGGTCCAAATTCAAAGAAAGGACAGTCCAATATACATTCATAGATGGGTAAGGATTAAGTCTCCTTTTTACTTTTGGCTCTCAGAAAAAGACTGAAAACACAAATTGTTGGATTTTAAGATTTTATTTTGATTTTCCAAATAGAACCACTGAGACAAGAGCAAATCTAATTGTACTGGTGAGATAATTACCTAATTCTCAGGAGAAATTGAATAACATGACCTGTGACCTGGTCACACATCTGTTATATTTACGGATCATTCCATTTATGTTACAAAAGGGTGATTTTGAGAAATTTCTGTTGAGCAGCAAATGGGATATACTAAGGTTGATGTTGTATGGGATTTAAGTGATATAGCTTTGTAATTAAAATTTGTGACAACATTATGCCATTTTTATAAGCTGAAAAAAGATAGAATGCGATTATAATGTTCCATAGGTAATGTTGCATAATAAATCATAATATTTAGGAATAGAGGAACGTTGCTCTTGATGTCTAGTTGGTCCTAAGTAAAAATCAGGTTGGCCTAAAATTCAAGAAGGCCGCCATGGCTAAAAAAGATTTTAAATACAATTTTGTGGCGACTACTTCTCTTAAACCATAAGTGGTGTTGGTCTTGAAGTCCAGTTAGTCCCAAGTAAAAATCAGGTTGGCTGGAAATTCAAGATGGCTGCTACAGCTTAAATACAAGTTTGTGGCATCTACTTCTCGAAAACTATAAGTGGTATTGATTTGGAACCTTTACTAAATTGACTGGCATGACATGTAGTTGGTCCTAAACAAAATTCATTTTGATTCTTTGTCAAACATGGCGACCAGCGACCATCTGCTTTGTACATAGAGTGATATAGGAAAAACTTGTGACAACTACTTCTCTGAAAGTGTTGGTCTTATTTCCATAAAACTTCACAGGTTCCCATTGCTGATCTGGCTATCAAAATCTATCAGTAGAGCTTCAAGGTCATTGACCTCTTGTTAACTGAAATGTTCATTATGGTAACTGATTGGCGGGTGTGTTTATAGGTAGTAAAGATGCCGCAAAAGTCATGACAGAAGTATTGAAATTATTGGCACCTATCAATGCATCTATACTGGACAGTGGTGGAGAGGGTACTGACATTGGGCCCTGGATAACTGCAGGGGTACCAGGGGCTAGTTTGAAGAACAAAAATGACAAGTATTTCTATTACCATCATACTAATGGTAAGTATACTATAAATTTATGCTTTTTTTCTAACCATACTATGTATGCACTAGTATTAGCTAAAATAGTCAATGGCTACTAAATCTTCAGAAATGACCTTTAAGTAAAAATAAATGTTGTTGCATTTTGCTGTTATTTTATTTAGTTCGAGTATATTTTCACAATTTTGGATGTTGCCTACTGCTTTTCAAACCTTAAAGCCAAGATTTAAGTTGAATATGATACTATATAGCCTATTAACTTCTTTCCATAATGCTTAAAATATATCAAACTTTATTACTCCGTCACCTTACAAACGTTTACACTACTTGTGTTCGCTTTGAAAGTATATAAACTACTGCCGTAAATGTGGTGTCAGAGATGCAAGCCCTATTCTGCTGAAATAGCACCGAAATGCAATCGGTTGGCATTCGATTTGTATTCCAAATATACTCCTTAAGGGCTATTCCATTAAAGCACGTATGGGGCCACAGGAAGACACTTTTAAAATTGAGCACTCACCCATAAATGCAAAAATGAGTTTAAAGAACCAAAGTTTAGAAAATAGGATTCACACATAGATGTTTATTATATTGCCTTCATGGGACCCGGGTGTATTTAAATAGAATAGCCCTAAACCGATTCTTCGTGCTAAGCCAATAACATTTATATTTGGCACAAAGCATTGACACGGAGAATTGTTAAAGTTCAAATAGAGTTCAAAACACGTTAAGGTCCTTTGTTTCAATTCTACATATCGTTAAAATTAGAGTTTACAGACGTACATCCTAGCTGTTAAGCAATGTCATATACCATTCATCTAAGCATTGCGCATTCAGGGCTATTCCATCAAAACATACCCGTGATCCCAGGAAGGCAATTTAATCAACATCTATGGGTGACTCATATTTCTAAACTTTGGTTCATTAAACTCAATTTTGCATCTATGGGTGGGTGATTGCCTTCCTGGGGTCCCATGTATGTTTTAATGGAATAGCCCGCAACAGGTCCCATACATATCAGGGGGAAAATTTGGGCCTCTCATTTTGAACACTCTTCATGCACGTCCATGAAAAGAATTACTGTAACAATAGTCGTTCTCAGAACTCTCCTAATCCTACTCGTACGTTGGTTTTCCCATTCACATGATGTAGGTACAAATATTGCTTCATTTCAACGTGCTACACATCTTGATATCTGTTGTCGCTTTTAGGTTTTTCATAGACACACGGTGTGTGCCGATTGTCCAATTCCAACGGTTTGCAGCGTGTTTTTCTTGAAATTTCAAAAATGGGGTACAGGCGTATTTGTGCCTACATCAAAACCGGCAAACCTCACTGAAGAGTTCCGAAGTAAATCTATTGTAATCCATATGAACTACTATACTATTATGTTGCATTCTTCTTCAAGGAGACACCATGACGGTACAGGACCCAGTGGCCATGAATCTATGTTCTGCAGTTTGGGCAGTGACTTCATACGTTGTGGCAGATTTGGATGACATGTTACCAAGGAATTCACGCGCACGGAAATTGGAATAATTATAGATATTGATAATGAAATACATTATGCAAATATAAAATGTGTAATATATATTTGGGAAAATTTATTTTTATAAAAATTGTGACCTCATCTTATATTTAAAATTATTTTTGCAGTGGCAGCTGCCATGCATCTTTGCTTTGCAGTGTGGACATGGAAATACAAGACATTGAAATAATAGATATCGATAAAAGAACGACATTAACTTATAGATTACATTCCAGATGTCTATGTTTTTTAGCTCGATCGTTTTGAAAAAAAAAAGAAAAGAGCTATTGTCATCACTTAATTGTCGTCTGCGTCGTTTATGTGTGCGACTGTATACCCTGGTTAAAGTTTTGTATGTAACCTTGTATCTGGGAAACTACTTCACGTAATGGACTGAACCTCTACACATGTATTCGGCCTCGTATGACATCATAGCGACAGGTTCCATAACTCATGCTTTAAAATTAACACAGCTATGGCCCATTTTAAACTTAGAAAATGTTTGTTCAAGTTTTGTCTGTAAGCTGGTTAAAGTTCTGTATGTACACTTGTATCTCAGAGACTACTTCACATAAATGACAATTGAATTGAATTGGGGTTTTAAGGTGCACCAACACATGAAAGGTTATATGGCGCCTAACAGGAATGAACATGCCAGGCTTATCCTCCATGTACATCGAGATAAAATATGGAGAACAGGCCTAGAACCTTCTCACCCTGAACTGCAGAGTGCTGCAAATTCTATTGTAGACACTCCATTTACATGATTGAAGCTTCACACATGTTTTTGGCATCAACAGACAACATCATTGAGCCAGACTCGATAACTCATGCTTTTATTTCTGTCCCCTTTTATACTGACTACCTGGTTAAAGTTTTAAATGTAAGCTGGTATCTCGGAAACTGCTATACATGATGGATTGACAATTCACACATGTATTCGGCACCATTGGACAACATCATATAGCCAGGTTCTATAACTCATGCCTTTATTGTACCAACTATAACTCGTGCCTTTATTGTAAGAAAAATGATGACTCCTTTCATACCTAGAAAACCTTTGTTAAAGTGTTGTATGTACCCTTGTATCTTGGCAAAGACAAGATCATATAGCCAGGTTCTAACTCATGCTTTTTTTAAAGAAAATAGTGGCACTTTTACACTTAGAAAAATAGGTTACAGTTTTGTGTGTAAGCTTGTTTCTTGGAAACTGCTTCACTTAATGGAATTCAATTTCACAAATGTAATTTACATTATGACAACATCATAGAGCCAGGTTGTATGTATAATTCATTATTTTATTTTAACACAATTATCGCAACTTTTGTACTTAGAAAAATGGTTAACGTTAAGCTTGTCATCTTAGTCTTTTTTTTAATTTAAATTGTTCATTGCCTTAAAGAACTCACACATGTATTCCCTGTGTAAACGCCATAATTCTGTTTTGTAATTAAGCAGAATTATGCCTTTCAACCCAGTTTCCCAATAAAAAGAAAAGGCCTTGAAAGTCGAGCGTCTGCACCAAGCGGTGATTCTTGTTATGTTTTATATACATTGTGCACATATTTTCTATTAAAATTGATTTTTTAAATGCCAGCTGCCATGATTTTTGGTTGCAACGCAACTATCAACTCATTGTGGCGGATATGGAAGACAGTTACCAAGGGATTCACGTGCAGGGATATTGGAATACAAGATATTTTTTTTTTTTTTTTTTTTTTTTTTTTTTTTTTTTTTTTTTTTTTTTTTTAAGGTTTTATTTTAATAATAAAATCCACTATTTCACTGAAAAGTATATAATAAATGATCATCTTAACACGACTGCAAACAATCCAACTAAATATAAATAGAATCCCTTCAAAATTGAATGACAAGTTGCGGACACAAGGATCTTACTATGCCCTAAAATGTCTAAGTCAAAACAGTTCCCTTACTGTGGTAAAAATTGTCAAATCAATATGACGATTTCAAATGATCATCTTTTTTTTTTTTTTTTTTTTTTTTTTTTTCAGTTGCCATAGTGGTCAACCCATTTATTATCCCCGTAAATAAGTGTGTTGTGGGTCGGGGTTCCCACCGCACACTGTACAATCATCACATACATATATACAAATAGAAAACACTCTCACACCACATTTTTTCACCTTATTCATTTATATAATACATCTGGCTTACGGCATATGATAATGTACGTTTATCAAACAATTTATATTGGGAACAGTAAATAGTCAACTTTTAACTTATTTAAGGATTATGATTATTTATAGAAGATAAGGTTTTGGGTGTGGTATTGCCTTCTTCACCTGGTCCAACTTTATTATTATATATTAACACAAGTTTAAAAGTATGTTTGTCCATGGGATGGTATTCTTGAGATTTTAGGACTTAAAGGTTTAAAATTTGTTCTTTATATGGGTCCCAAATGCTATTGAATTTGTCTAGGTCATTGTTTTTGGTGGCTATTGTCTGTTGTACTTGTAGCACTTCTCTAATTCTATGTTTTAGAGTTATAATTGAAAGTTTTTTTTCGAGATGTTTATATGAAAATATATAATATTTGGTTTCTAAGAGAAGATATAACTGTACCCATGTGTACTTTTTGTTTGTGTTAAAAATAAAGGTTTTTTCATCAATATTAAAATCCTGTTCATTATTAAAGAGCCATCTTTTAAGTTCATTAATAATTGTTTGTGTTTCAGGGCAGGACCACAGCATATGTGTAAGGGTTTCTTCCTGTTTACAAAAAATACATTTTGAATTGTCTTTGATATTAATTTTGTGTAAAAATCTACGAGTTGCTAAAATTCTGTGGTTGATTCTTGTTTGAAACCATTGTAAGGTGGTACTTATGTTTTTTTTGAATGGATATTTGTATATTTCTTTCCAATATTCATTATCAATATTAAATAATTCCAACCATTTTGCTTTTGAAGTAGGTTGAGTATAGTCATTATTGAGGATGTTGTAAATATGTTTAGATCCTTTTTGCTGTTTAGTTAATGCTTGGATATTTGATGGTATAATAGGATATGTTAATTTATGATTGAATGAATCTATATTTAGCTTGCTAACCCACAATTTTATAGACTTAACAATTCCGTTATAATTTAAAAAGTTACTATTTACCTTATATATGGAGTTAAACTCTGTAAATGTATAAAAACTACCATCTTCTCTTATCAAGTCATTTACTAGACATATTCCTTTATTATACCAAGATTTATAAAATATGTGATTACCACCAATTAGTATATTTGGGTTGTAGAAAATAGAAGAAGTTAAAACATCATCCTCCTTTAGCTTGCAGCTATTATGTTCTAAATAGTTGACATATGATTTTATGACATCTTTCCAGAAAGGGTTTTTAATATTACTAAGTGTACCCTCTGGATATTTAGATCCAAGATTGACTATATTATTTATGTTTATTATATGCTTAGTTAAGTGGTGTAACTGTCCTTTATTTGCTATTAATCTTCTTACCCATGTTACTTTTTGCCCTTGGATAAAAGCATTTATATTGATCATGTTAAGCCCTCCTTCCTCATATTGTTTAATTATGGTATCTCTTTTTATTTTAGCTGGGCCCCGCCATAAAAAGTCATAAAATAAATCTGTTAACTGTTTTAAAATAGAGTTACTGGGATCAGGTAGTGATATAAATAAATGGTTAAGAATTGGTAAAAGCAGTGATTTAATGACCGTTATTTTGCCAATTGGAGTAAGATATCTACGTTTCCATAATTTTATTAGGTTTTGTATTTTAGTAATTTTATCTCTATAATTTATATTTAATATTTTTTCTAAATCAACATTAAAAGTAATGCCTAACAATTTAAACTGTTCACTTCCCCATGTTAATTTCCATTTTGTTTTTATTGAGTTTGTACTGTATTTTTTTGCCCCAATCCAAACTATCTGTGTTTTTTCAAAATTTACTTTAAGTCCTGAAATTTTAGCATAAAATGAAAGTTCATTAAGTGTTTCTTTTAAAGAGGTTTCTGAGCCATCTAATAAGACTGCGGTATCATCCGCAAATTGGGTCAGTTTAAATTCATTTTCATTCATGGAAATGCCCTTAATATTTTTATTGTTACGAATTCTTATTGCTAAGATTTCTGCACATAAAATAAAGATATACGGCGACAACGAATCGCCTTGACGACAACCGCGCCCAATATTGAAAAACTCGGATAAGTTGCCCCCTTGCTTGACAGCCAATATTGCATTTTTATATAATATTTTAAACCAAGTTATTATGGATTCCCCAAAGTTAAAATAATGCAAAACTTTTGAGATAAATTGCCAAGAAATTGAGTCGAACGCTTTTTCGAAGGCAACTAGTAATAAAAGCCCTGGAATATTATTTTCTTCCGTAAAATTCATTATGTCATACACGATTCTTGTATTTTCCCCCATATATCGACCTGAAATAAACCCTGTTTGGTTTTCATGAATTAATTTATTAAGCACAGATTTAATTCTATTGGCAATAGATCCTGAAGCAATTTTATATACACAATTAAGTAATGATATTGATCTGTAGTTTTTTAAAAAGTGTCTAGGCTTATTTTCTTTTGGAATAACAGTTATAATCCCCTCTTTCTGTGTAACTGATAATTCCCCCTTTTCATACCCATAGTTAATTGACCGAACAACAAAATGACCTATTTTATTCCAAAAGACTTTAAAAAAATCTGCCCCATAGCCATCTGACCCTGGTGATCTATTATTTTTCATTCCAGTTAGAGTTTGTGATGCTTGTTGAAGAGTTAAAAGACCTTCTAGGCTGTTCGCTTCATCGATTGATAATTTTGGAATATTTGAAAAATTAAGTTCTTCTTTTAAGTCTACATCATCTAAATGGGTTATCTTTACTTGAATACAAGTTTTCATAAAATAGTTTAGTTTCTGATAAAATTTCATTTTGATTTGTTATTATGTTACCATTTGATAGTTCAATTTTAGGGATAATTTTACTAAGATAATTATGGGATTCTAAATTACAAAAAAATTTAGAGGGTTTTTCATCTTCTTCTACACATTGAGCACGTGACCTTATTAGACAACCTTGCATTTTAATTTTACGTAAAGACAAAAGCTCGTTTTTTAAGTTATCAATTGAATGTATATTCTTTGTTTCATTTTCTTCTAAAATTGAGATTTCATTTATTATTTGTTTTTCTCGACTATCATTTTGTTTTTTCTTGAAACTAGCATACGAAATAGTTTTTCCACGAATTTCCATTAAAAGCGTCTCTAAAAATAACTGATCGTTTATTGTAAATTGAATATCCTCATTTAAAATATTATCTATGTTATCAAAGTTATAAACTGGTAAAGCATATTGTAATTTAATTTCTTTAATTTTTTGGTTAATTGTATTTAAATAGTCAATATCTTTTAAAAGAGAATTATTAAATTTCCAAAGACCCTTGGATTTGACAAAGTTATTAAATTTGCATTTTAGTATTACTATAGAATGATCTGACCTATAACTAGGTTCTATAATACAGTTCATAATTGATGAGAGTAAACTCTCAGATACTAAAAAGAAATCTAACCTCGCTAATTGAACAGGTGAACGTTTCCTCCAGGTAAATTTTTTATTCAAGGGAAAGAATTCTCTATAGGGATCAATAAGATTATAACATGATTTAATTTCTAGCAACTTCTCCCTTGCATTTTTATTATTAATATGTTTATAATTATAGTAGTCTAATTCTGTATTTTGTACGAGGTTAAAATCGCCACACATGAACAAGTCCTCATTATTATAATTATCCACAATCGACATTATATTAGTAAAAAAGGAAGGTGTATCTTGGTTCGGACCATACAAAGAAACTAATGTTATCCTTCTATTATCAATGGTTAAATCAACAATAATATAATTGCCCCCAGGGTCAGATGTATGAGAATGTACAGTATAATCTATATCTTTACTAAAAAGTATGCCAATACCACGCGCATTTGATTTCCATGAAGAAAATAAACAATTACTACCCCATTCACTTCGAATAGCATTTTCAAAGTTATTAATACAATGCATATCTTGAAGACAATATATCTGACAATTTTTGGCTTTCAAATAGTTAAAAACATCTAATCTTTTCTCAGCTGTAAAAAGCCCTTGGACGTTAACTGTTAAAATATTAATCTCTGACATCATATATTAGTATGTTTAAAAAATCTTGACCACGGTGAGAAAAGGCAATACACACAGACAGAACTTTGAAGCATTCTGGAAAAAAGTAGCAGATTCTAAAAAACTTGATCTGCATTTTATTTGAAATCAAATATTTGGATTAGATACAATTTTGCTGAAATATTTTATATTTGTACTTCAAAATTATTTTTGTATATATATACTTAAAATAATATTTTCGATATTTTGGTTTATCAATGCAAAAGGTTAATATAATTAGATTTAAAGTTCTCTAAAAACATAATAAACTTGTTTTGAGTACAAGTTTAGATTATTTATGAAAAAAGAAAAAACGCCTTCTAAAAATAAAAGGGTTTAAAGAAATTTTAAGTAGAAAGGTTCAAAACCTATAGAAGCTTGTGAAATAAAAAAAAACAAAAAACAAAAAAAACACTCTAAACAAACAATATATTTCATTTCATGTAGGTTATCAAAAATTATATATATAATTATTTATCATCGAGTTGATAGCATACATACAGGCAGATAATCCTATATAGTAATTTACATCAATGTACACTAATTTGTGAAGAATAAGTCCACTTATTATTGCAATATAAAAGATTCCTAAGCATTTACTATATATTGATTCATTTTCATGAATATAAATACTTACATGATTGTGTGTAAAATCCATTATAATTGATATAAATTAGAGTACAATAAAGTACAATAGTGTTTATATAGTCTTGGCTGGCTGTCTAGCCTATATACCTAAGTAGGTTAAATTAGAATACCGGTAATAGGTATTGTCACTTATAATCACAATGCTATAATAACTCCAGTCTGATAGTTCATCTGATCATTGACATTTATCCATATATAGAAAATAATATCTTCCACACCTGAGCACACACACATGTAAACACAATACTTTGTATCACTAAATTAAAAACAGTACTTCCACAGTCTGACAGGGGTATCACATTTTTGTTGGGTATTAAACTATTTTCTCTTAAATTCATGTAAATAATATCCATTTATCGTTTGAAATAAGATAACTGAATCACTTAATAATTCCAGAAAATAATTTAAATAATATTAGGTATTCACTACAAGAAAACAAACAGTTTTTTAAAGTCAACCCCTATCCTAAGTGTATCTACAATTGCAGTACGTCATCTATGCTGTCGTATATGTCAAACTTGTGGCGTTTGTCATTCACTGTCTTTCCATATACCGAGCCGTTGTAGTACCAGGCTTGTACTATTTGGTTGTGTTCCGTCAGACGGGTTATCAGCTGCGCATTACATTTGGTCACATCATCCACCAGGCGGCGACCCATTGCTTTAAAAGCACTGCGGTGGGTCATAACTTTAGTTTTCTCGTTGTTGTTTGAGAATTTAATCAGGACTGGTTTGACGTGGCCTGTCTTTCCCGGGATCCTGCGAATGGCGACAATCTTTGACTTATCAATGTCAATGTTTTCCTTTTTCAACAGGGAAGACACCTCAGAGATGAGGTCATCTTCAGTCTCACCTTCAGGTTTTGTTACAGGTATGTCCATAATTTTCACGTTATTTTTTCTCGAATATTGTTCATTGTAGTTGGCTTTACAATGAGCCTCTTTTGAACGTGTGTTAGCCTCCGTAATTTTCTTTTGTTGGTCTTTCCATTCTCGTTTAAGAGCCACTATTTCTTTTTTTAGTCCATCATTGTCTTTTTGGACAGATTCTAATTTTTGCATAATCCCTTTTGTTTTTTCTTCAACTTTTAGAGATATTGTTAGCTCCATATTCTCATTCAAGTCTGAGACGATTGTTTTTATGGTGTTTTTTATAAAAGTCTCCATCTCATCCTTTTTCAAGACATTTTGGAGATCCTCCCTCATAGACTTAACATCTTCGGCCAAACTTTCAATATGGTGTTGCATAATTGCCTTTTCTTCTACACTTGTATTTGGGGAGACATCGCTGTGTGACCGTTTTGGTGTTGGCTCTTTACTGTTAGAACCTGAGCTGCCTTTGTTAGAGCCCTTTGTTGGCTTCATTACAATCTTATTATCCCCTTTAGCACTCATTGTTATCCTGCTGATCGTTCACACCGTATAACACAATAGTCCAAAACTGGTGTAATCCTTGGGGAGATTCTCAAAATGTTAGAGTTACAAGTTAATATATATTTTCTTTGTTCAAAATCCTTTGTTATTCTTTTGAAATTTAGAAAACGTCTAATATCACAAAACTTCAAAGTTTTTTTTCACTTTTTTTTTTAGAAAGTGTTGGTATAAACCTTTAAACATCCATTTGTAGCTAATAACACACTTTATCACTAGTATTTGTTGTAATATTTAGCAAAATTGTAGACAGAGAATAGACCTAAAACATCTCTGGTATTGATATTGATAATGAAATAATTTAACACATTATTATAATATGTAAATCAACATTTTTATATTTTTTTAAGTTTAACTTTATATAAATTATGTAGATAGTTTCTATTAAAAGTGATTTTTGAAACACTGTTGTGTTTGCTTCGTCATAAAAGCATAGTTATTTTAAAAGGACACGCACCGTTTAAAGAATTGGACTACATGCTATTTTTTCTACACATCCAACTCTGTATATGACGAAATAAACGGAATTATTGATATTCAAAAGTCGAAGTCTTGATATCAAGAAATACTGAATAAATAGCAAAACGGCTTCCCCATGGAAATTGGCTTGTGAAAAACAATTAACAACAGTGAAATTCGTGACTTCTTACACATTGTAGATTGCGTAAAAAGTCACGAGCCTCTTCTGTCATTCTATGGAACTTGCGTGGCCCATTGGATTGCACGGTGGACTTGAAAACCGGCTTTAAGTCTCACCAGTGACACTGAGTTCAGTCGGGTGTGTTCATGTGTACGACACTTTCTCTTAGCTTCATCTGTCATAATCCGGGCGGTCCCGTGTTTCGTTTTTATTCTCGAGTACGTTAAAGAGAGAAATCTATTTGTTAATAAGAGTAGGGCAGGTTCTGTGCCTCCTGTTTATCCTAACCCATCCCTGGGCGGCTCTTAATAACCTATACTGTGTTGATAAACCATTACGAAACATTGATGTAGAAAGTAAGCAGGTATTCATAATGCATCGGTTCAAATTAAGGTGGTTGTCTGTTGGTAGAAGAGAATCAGTTCAGCGTCGGTAAGGGATCCGATTTGCTACATGAGCTATATATGGCAGCATGCGATCATATTCAATAGTTCTCCATCACCGTAATATCACAATGCACTCCAACAATTAACAGATCGAGAACACTAAAACATGCAACGCAGTTGTGAAGATTTGAAGCTTTCTCACTTTTCATTAAAAACAACGCATATCATCTAATGCATAAACAGTAAATATTTTCTAGATGAAAACTATTGTGTATATAGTATATTAGTCTAATTAAGGTAGATGGAAAAGGGGAATCACTAGACCGCCCTACGTCATCAGCTCATTTAAATAAATATATTTATGACGAATACATTATTGTTGTCGTCAACAGTATTATCATACGATACGTTTACGCATATTTATATTTTGTTAGGTGAGAGTAATGAAATACATTATATTAACAGAGAATGTAAAAAATGGTAATGTGTTCCCAATTCAAGGCCAAACGCCGCGACTTTTCCCAATGGAATGGGTACGGATACCATTCCCAAAGGGAAAAAAATCACTGTGTAATATTCGAAATCCTACATATACATGGTTGGAAAATAGGCCCATCAGCCAAGTGGTATATGTATAATGTATGTGACTGATCCATGTCTGATACATGGCTGGAATATGGGCCTATCAGCCAAGTGATATATGTATAATGTATTTGGCTGATATGGGCTTATCAACCAAGTGATGTATGTATATTATATTTGGCTGATACATGACTTGAATATGGGCCTATCAGTCAAGTGATGTAATATGTATAATGTATTTGGTTTATACATGGCTGGAATATGGGCCTATCAGCCAAGTGATGTATGTATAATGTATGTGGCTGAACCATGGTTGATACATGGCTGGTATATGGGCCTATCAGCCAAGTGATGTATGTATAATGTATTTGACTGATACATGACTGGAATATGGGCCTATCAGTCAAGTGATGTATGTATAATGTATTAGCTGATACATGACTGGAATATATCAGCCAAGTGATGTATGTATAATGTATTTGGCTGATACATGGCTGGAATATGGGCTTATCAGCCAAGTGATGTATGTATAATGTATTTGGCTGATACATGGCTGGAATATGGGCTTATCAGCCAAGTGATGTATGTATAATGTATTTGGCTGATACATGGCTGGAATATGGGCTTATCAGCCAAGTGATGTATGAATAATATTTGGCTAATACATGGCTGGAATATGGGCCTGTCAGCCAAGTGATGCATTTATAATGTATTTGGGTGATACATGGCTGGAATATGGGCCTATCAGCCAGGTAGTATATGAATGTATTTGGCTGATACATGGCTGGAATATGGGCCTATCAGCCAAGTGATGTGTGTATAATGTATATGGCTGATCCATGGTTGATACATGGCTGGTATATGGGCCTATCATCCAAGTGATTTATGTATAATGTATTTGGCTGATACATGACTTGAATATGGGCCTATCAGTCAAATGATGTAATATGTATAATGTATTTGGCTGATACATGGCTGGAATATGGGCCTATCAGCCAAGTGATGTATGTATAATGTATGTGGCTGAACCATGGTTGATACATGGCTGGTATATGGGCGTATCAGCCAAGTGATTTATGTATAATGTATTTGGCAGATACATGACTGGAATATGGGCCTTTCAGTCAAGTGACATATGTATCATGTATTTGGCTAATACATTGCTGGAATATGGGCCTTTATGTATAATGTATTTGGCTTGATTGAAGATGGGCCTATCAGCCAAGTAATGTATGTATAATGTATTTGGCTGATACATGATTGAAGATGGGCCTATCAGCCAAGTGATATATGTTTAATATATTTGGCTGATACATGGCTGTAATATGGGCCTACCAGACTGGTAGTATATGTATAATATACATGTCAGATACATGGAAGGAATATGGGCCTACCAGCCAGGTAGTATATATATATTGTATTTGGCTGACACATGGCTGGGATATGGGCCTACCAGCCAGGTAGTTTATGTTTAATGTATTTGGCTGATACATGGCTAGAATATGGGTCTACCAGACAGGTAGTATATGTATAATATATATGACTGATACATGGCTGGAATATGGGCCTACCAGCCAGGTAGTATATGTATAATGTATTTGGCTGATACATGGCTGGAATAGGGCCGATCAGCCAGGTAGTATATGTATATGTATTTGGCTGATACATGGCTAGAATATGGGCCTACCAGACAGGTAGTATATGTATAATGTATTTGGCTGATACATGGCTGGAATATGTGCCTACCAATCAGGTAGTATATGTAAAATGTATTTGGCTGAAACATGGCTTGAATATGGGCCTATCAGCCAAGAGATATATGTTTAATATATTTGGCTGATACATGGCTTGAATATGGGCCTATCAGCCAAGTGATGTATGTATAATATATTTGGCTGATACATGGCTAAAATATGGGCCTTTCAGCCAAGTGATCATATGTATAATGTATTTTGCTAATACATGGCTGGAATATGGGTCTATCAGCCAAGTGTTGTATTTTTAATGTATTTGGCTAATACATTGCTGGAATATGGGCCTTTATGTATAATGTATTTTGCTAATACATGGCTGGAATATGGGTCTATCAGCCAAATGTTGTATTTTTAATATATTTGGCTGATACATGGCTGGAATATGGGCCTATCAGCCAAGTGATCATATGTATAATGTATTTTGCTAATACATGGCTGGAATATGGGTCTATCAGCCAAGTGTTGTATTTTTAATGTATTTGGCTGATACATGGCTAGATTATGGGCCTATCAGCCAAGTGATATATGTTTAATATATTTGGCTGATACATGGCTGGAATATGGGCCTATCAGCCAAGTGATGTGTGTATAATGTATTTGGCTGATACATGATTGAAGATGGGCCTATCAGCCAAGTAATGTATGCATAATGTATTTGGCTGATACATGATTGAAGATGGGCCTATCAGCCAAGTGATATATGTTTAATATATTTGGCTGATACATGGCTGTAATATGGGCCTACCAGACTGGTAGTATATGTATAATATACATGTCAGATACATGGAAGGAATATGGGCCTACCAGCCAGGTAGTATATATATATTGTATTTGGCTGACACATGGCTGGGATATGGGCCTACCAGCCAGGTAGTTTATGTTTAATGTATTTGGCTGATACATGGCTAGAATATGGGTCTACCAGACAGGTAGTATATGTATAATATATATGACTGATACATGGCTGGAATATGGGCCTACCAGCCAGGTAGTATATGTATAATGTATTTGGCTGATACATGGCTGGAATAGGGCCGATCAGCCAGGTAGTATATGTATATGTATTTGGCTGATACATGGCTAGAATATGGGCCTACCAGACAGGTAGTATATGTATAATGTATTTGGCTGATACATGGCTGGAATATGTGCCTACCAACCAGGTAGTATATGTAAAATGTATTTGGCTGAAACATGGCTTGAATATGGGCCTATCAGCCAAGAGATATATGTTTAATATATTTGGCTGATACATGGCTGGAATATGGGCCTATCAGCCAAGTGATGTATGTATAATATATTTGGCTGATACATGGCTAAAATATGGGCCTATCAGCCAAGTGATCATATGTATAATGTATTTTGCTAATACATGGCTGGAATATGGGTCTATCAGCCAAGTGTTGTATTTTTAATGTATTTGGCTAAAACATTGCTGGAATATGGGCCTTTATGTATAATGTATTTTGCTAATACATGGCTGGAATATGGGTCTATCAGCCAAATGTTGTATTTTTAATATATTTGGCTGATACATGGCTGGAATATGGGCCTATCAGCCAAGTGATCATATGTATAATGTATTTTGCTAATACATGGCTGGAATATGGGTCTATCAGCCAAGTGTTGTATTTTTAATGTATTTGGCTGATACATGGCTAGATTATGGGCCTATCAGCCAAGTGATATATGTTTAATATATTTGGCTGATACATGGCTGGAATATGGGCC